>BPLR01017265.1:0-48289 GCA_021605095.1 Caerostris extrusa | reverse complement strand
GTTACGTATTGTTGTTACAGAACTTTTTTAAATCGTAGTGAATGATTCCATGTTATTCCATTTTCCCTTAGAATTCATAAATTTGATTTGATTTTAAGCACAATTTTTAAGTATTTTAATACTTTCAGCACTTTGTATTATTTGATACTTATTTCATTATTGCATTTAGATAAAAAACTATTATGCATTTTCTTTTATAAATAATATATAATTAATTATTTTTTTTCAAAAATTCTAGAAGTTATTTTAGCAAATATTTCTTTTTGAATTCTTATTCGTAATTAAAAAAAATTCTTAATTTTTTCAGTTGTAAAATAAATTGTCTTCAAATATCGACCACGTTTAATCTATTCCAATAATAATGAGACATTTTTTTTTTTTTCTATACTTTCATAGATTTCAAATAAAAGTGATGAAAAAGTTTGTCTGAATATAAAATGATTGGATTTGGTTAAAAATTATAATATACATATATATATAGATATATATATATATATATAGATATATATATATATATAGATATATATATATATATATTCATTTCAACTTTAAATAAAACATACCATTTCCCTTAAAAACTTTTTGAAAAAATAAAAGGGTAAATACAGTAACAAAATGAAATAAAATGTATATTTGTATCTTGGGCATGAAAATTTTATTTTCATTAGAAAAATTTTGGACCAGACTTATGTATTGCTGTGGTCTGTATTCACTACAATATATTGTTGTTTTTCACATAAATTCATGAAACAATTTTTTTTTTTCTAATCTCTTCAGTCGGATCTTTTAATATTCGAGTAAAAAAATCGTTATTTTATAAATCTAAGGTATTTTCCTCTCTCAAAAATATCACATTTGTAATGATTTATTATTTATAATTTGCGTATTTTACGTTTTTATGTATGATGTAAACAATGCTTGCATGCTAAAAAATGCTTGCTTTACCTGTGAGATGTCATAATGTGATTCCACAGTAAAGCAACGCATCTCAAGTTGTTTAAAATTTCATTGTAAATAACTTCTTCTGCGATACATCAAAGACAAAAAAAATGTGATAAAGACTTAGATTTTATCCTATCATGTTATCACAGTTAATTTTATAACAAAGCGATCCCATAAACAGTTAAACCATACTGGCAACTGATAAAAATGTTTAAGTTGATTTTGTAATAATTTATTACTTATAATTTGGGGTATTTATGCTCTTTGCACGATGCGAAAAATGCTGACATACATACTAAAAAAAAAAAACTTTACCTGTGTGATGACATAATGTGATTCCACAGTAAAACGACGTATCTCAGGTTGTTTTTAATTTTATTGCAATAAACCCTTCTGCCGTACATCTTATAATACATCTAAATATGTTTCATTAAATAACAGAATTTTAAAAATCGTATTTGTTATTCCATGTAAAAACTGGATCTATTATTACCACGGAAAGAATGGAAAGAGACGTAACTTTTTTTGTAAGTAAATGTAATATAAATAAAATTTATTTTACTAGCTTAACAGGATGTCTGTTTTTAGGGTTTCCTTCTATATCCTCGTGATTTAGGTCACTCTGTAAATTGAAATCACTTCCTTCTATCGTCCATCTATCTATTTCCTTTAATTCCTGTAGTTGAAAATTTAAAGAATGAAGGGCTTTAATTCATGCTATTAACTCTTGAATAGTTATTTAATTAATGATTTTAAATTGTAATAGTTTATACAATTTGCTATATTGCTTTTTTAATACGCTTTATTAGTTTCACCTGTATGTTTGTATGTATGCAACTGACTCTTTGGGCTCGGTTTTGCCCTACTTTAAGAGATCAGATTTAATTTTAAACACTCAGACTTATCAATGATCGACGCCAATAAAAATAAATATTTTGATAAGTTTATTATCTCATCATGATTAGGGATCACCAGGGATGAGTGATTAAAACACACAGCCTGTGAAAAAGTCATCTTGATCAGCATCACTTTTTCCCCTGGAGATCTGTTTCTGTTCTCATACACACTATTTAAGCTGCAAAGAAACATCTACAGACATCTTTCAGAACGAAAACAGTTGATTCTTTTTAATACGCTTTTTATATCAGTTTCTCCTGTATGTTTGTTTGTTTGTAATTGACTCGTTGGGCTCGATTTTGCCCTATTTTAAGAGATCAGATTTAATTTAAAAGTTGTAGACTTATCAAGGACCGACGACAATAAAATATTTCTTTGATAAGTTTATTATCTATCATGATTAGGATCACCAGGCTTGTTGATTTTATTTTAACTTATGAAGAGCAATTTAACCCATGTAGAATAAAAGAATTCAGTAAAGACATTCAAACCTACATGGGGCAGCGGCACAACGGATAATGCGCATGACTACGCATCAGGAGATTCCCTGTTCGAATCCTGGCTGGCTCGACATATTCGCATTTAGCCTTTTGCTCACAATTAAATTATTGTAAGAATTGTAGTTCCAGCCCTCCGTACCGGGACCTCATTTAAATATTATAGTTTAAAAACACTAAAACATGCTTTTAGAGTTAATCAAACTAAAAAGTAAAAAATAAATTAATAGTTTAAAAAACTAAATAATCATGCTTTTAGAGTTAATCAAACTAAAGTAAAACTAAATGAATAGTTTTAAAAAACTAAAAACACGCTTTTAGTTAATCAAACTAAAAGTAAAAAATAATTGTTAACATAAGAATAAAATTACTGACGAGAAAATGGATGTCACTGTTCTAAAAGCATGGGGTGCTTTGTATGACATTTTTAAACTAACTCTGCATTTCGGAATGACACTAGTGAAAAATTATAACGAATGATATCGAGCACCCCATACTTTTAGAAAGGTAATATTCCTTTTCTCATCAGTCATTTTATTCTTATGTTAACAATTATTTTTTACTTTTTTAATTTGATTAACTCTAAAAGCGTGTTTTTCTAGTTTTTTAAAGTATTCATTTATTTATCAGTAACCACTTGAGTTTAGAGCAGGAGTGGCCAACCCAAATGATTTTGCGGCTACTTTAGAAATGCATTATAATTCACAGGCCACATATAAAATTATATATTCCCCTATTAGATTGAGACCCCATAGAGATTTTTTGGAGAAAAATTGAATCATAACGAGTTTTTATTGTTGTGTTTACTATTACTCTTGTATGTAAACATAGATAATATAATAATAATGATGATACTAAACACACATTGTAAAGAAATATACAACACTAAAAATTATATATAAAAACATATAAATATAAATGAAATAAAAAAATTAATCATTAAAAAATATTTATTTTACTAGGCGATAGTTGTTTCTCCCACCCATCATGAGTTCTCAGAATATATTTTAACTATTTTGTGAATTCATATCTGTAAACTCATACATAAAGCAGGCAATATGTGTCCTATAGTCGCAAGAGTATTATTTTAAAATCACAGTTAATTTTTCTCATCATTTCGACAGTCCATTTTTGAATGCACACATAATGCATTGTTTAATACATTGGTTTTCACTCCTTTGGCCATTCTAAAATAAATGTATTTTGTAAAAGTGTGATACATCTCACGGGCTGGGAAAATGATCAAGGCGGGCTGCGGGTTGGCCACCGCTGGTTTAGAGCAAAATGTTTTTACAGATTCGCTTTCAAAAATACGCATTTGAGAAGTATACAGGTTTCAGAACTGTGTTTAGATACAGGTTTCATAAATGCCTTATACTGTCACAATTCACTATTTTTAAATAAATTTCATTAAAGAAATGATGTTCCTAGATTATTAAAGATTATTGTAGCTATTATTTTAAAAATTTTCATCTGCAGCTAAAATCTACTCACTTGTTCAGATTTATAATTAGCTAATTTCTATGTCTTTAAATTTTGTGTCTTGTGTAAATAATGCAAAAGACTTCTTATAGTATTTCCTAAAATTTCAAAAAATCTTTAGCACCCACCCAAATTTAATATTTTTCTTTTAATTTATTATTTTTTTGCTGGGCACATGAACAGAAATTACAAAAATTATTATTAATTATTTACTTTTAATGATATTAAAACTGTAACTTTAACGTATTATATGAATGCTTTATATAATTACAAACAAGGTAACGTTTTATTGTTATAACACTATTGGTTTGTGATTTATTATATGACAGCAATAAGTATAATAGGACAGTATAATCATGAAGCGATAATGTTATAAATAAATTAATCATAAAGTAAATTTTAATGTTTAAATTTAAAATTAAATTTTAACATTAAGTAAAATTAATTATTACTTAATTAAAATTAACTATTAATTAATTAATTATTATTTAATTTTAATTTTAATTAATTTTTAAAAATCATTACTAATATTAAATTAATTAATGATTTTTTAAAATCATTCATAAAAAAATTAGTATAACCCCTTTCATACACCGGTTTTTAAATATAAATGTTTAGAAATAACTTGGTACTGTTTGTTGATAGAAAATTTAATGAAAAATTAATTAAATTTTGACGAAATTGAAAAAAAAAAAGCGGACAAAAAGATTTAAAGTAGTTGATGGAGGACTTATTTATAAATACTATAATTTCCAAACAAATATATTTAAAATATAAATAGAAATTTAAATACAACTTTATTCGAAAAAGAAAAACTGATAGTTTGGCTGGTAATTTTCGAACTAGATATAAAATTCTGAATAATTGATGGTAGCTTTAAATAATTTTTTATAATCCTAATTTTTCTTTGGCAAATAATTGCACTTTTATTAGAGCTATTGGAAAATTTTTAATATTATTTATGGGGTCATTTAATTCATAAAAATACCATTTTCTTTTTTAGGTATAACGCTGTTTTAATTTGAGATTCTAGAATTCCATCAAAGAATAATATAAATTACAAAAATGTTTGTTATTTCGTGATTATTGTTTTCGTGCTATTTGTTATTCGATAAAATATGGTGCATTATTTGTTGTTAGATAAAATGTGGCACATTATTTGTTTTACATAAAGCAGCCTGGGAACATCATAAAAATTCTTTAACTTTGACAAATGACTTGAGTAAAAATATAAGTATAGAGAGTATTTTTTACACACGATGAAGAAAATGAAAATAATAAAAAAAAAGAAAGAAAATTTATGCAGTTTTTTAAATTATTAAAAAAAATTTTATGTTATGAAACATATTCATTCTACGCGTTATTTCCGAAGGTGTTTAAGAATTTCGATGGTAAAATGTAGAGAAAGGTTCCATTTTTTTCCCTCTTATACTATTCTTTACAGTTATTAATTTCACTTTAGATTCTTTTTGGAATTAGCATCGAAATCATAATTATTTTGGATGATTTAATTGACTGATATTGTGAAATTTGAGAGAAACCTTGTTTTTGTGATTATCGGTATCTGTATGGATATTTCTAATGGTATAATCTAACCAAAATAAATAATACATGATATATTGTTATCAAGTTTTTTAATTAACAATGATTGAATTTAAAACTGAATTTCCATTTTTAAAATAGACTAAGGACAATTATTGTATCATCGTTATAAATCACAAATTTGTTGTTTGTGTCAAATAAGCAATAATGAGGAATTCTTAAAGATACTTAAAAGAACGGAAGAAAATAATTAAGCTAATAATTCATTTAAAAATATTAATATTTTATGAATTGGTTGTTAAACAATTTAATTCTTTATATACTTTTTTGAAAATGATTGTGGTATGAAATAGAATTTTCAGTTGTATATCATATACATCATTGATTTGGTAGATCACAGCAATGAAAATCAAACATATGAAACAATAAATATTGAAATTTAAAAATAACATTTGAAATGCAGAAAAGAAAATGGTTGTCTTTTAAATATCGTATACCATTGTGACTTTTCATAAATAGCTTAATTAATTAAAAATATCTTTCTCAAATCTTTGAATTCTCAACAATAAAAGACAATTTCTCGTTGATATATCATTTTAATGTTTCAAAAAACGTTATACATTGCAGATAAACTTGTAAGAAATGAATTTGGATTCAGAAATGTCAGAAAGGTATTTATATATGACAAAATTATTTTAAATATGTAATAATTAAAAGAAAACGATGTGCTCAATAACTATTATGTAATCATTTATTTCATTTGAATTTGAAGTTAACAATTATTACAGAAATCAGCAAAATTTTCTTTTATTCATTCTTTTCCAATATTATGTTTTCATGCATCTATTCTTTTAATTATGAAACTCTTTCTCATACAGGCAATAATTTTACTTTGTAAATTCTCATAATGCCCTAATATAACTCTTTGATAAAGAATTTATATAAGGTATGACAATGCAGTATAGACATTGGTATGCTGCTTAGTTACAGTACCATCTATTGGGTTCTCTTTGAGTGTTAGACAATAATATTTTTTTAATTATAGAGCTATAGCTATATGTTTTTAATTTGTAGAGCTAATTTATTTTTAAATTGTAGATATATTAGCTATATAATTTTTTTTTTTTTTTATTTTGCACAGTTATATGGCCTACATATAGCTTAGAGCTATTTTTTAAAAATATGAAAATTTTTATATGTGACTTTGTTACTTTGAAAACAAAATTGAAAATAGAATTAATTAATTAAAATAATTAAGCCTTAATAATCTATTTAAAATATTTATTTTAAATAAAGAATTAGGAAGAACTACATTTTTTTAATATATTTTTTTTTTATTTTTGTCGAACTGTGTTTTTTTAAATTGCAGAGCTTGTAATAGAGAATTTCTGATATAATAGAAATTACTATCTTTAAAACCTAAGATATTTCCTTTGATAAACTTCATTTTGCTTTTTTATTCACTTATTTCTTTGTTTTATCGATTATAAAAAAAATTGTAATTAGATTTATGAGAGATTGCTAATGTTCTGATTGATATGAGTTCAGTTAGAAACTGACCATTTGTCAAATGGGCCTGAATGGTCGAGTGGCTAGCGCTCTGGCGCTCGGTACCACAAGTTTTGGGTTCGAGTCCCGGCGGTGCCATGGATGTTTGTAGTGGTTCGAATCCACTTTAAGCCGTAAATACCGGTCTCATATGACTGTAAGAGCGTCACGAAGCAAAAGTCAGACTTCTACCTACGGGTGCTCCATCACAACAGAAGCCTCCCCTTTCTCTCCATACATGAGTAGATCACCTCATGGGATATCCGTCCCGCACTGCAGGACATTGAGGATTAGTCCCAACAACAACAACCATTTGTCAAATGAGATCAAGTTTTAAAAGACAGTTTACAGAAATCATTTTTATGCAGTCTATGTCACATAGTTGAAGTGTTAAAACCGTTGAAATTATTTTATTTCATTCTCTTATCAACGCATATAATTTATCTCAAGAAATATGTATACGCAATTATTTATCTCAGATATAATATTTTATACTATTTATCTCAAAGAGCATAAAATTCCTCTGAAACGGCGAATACAAACACGCATCGTTTTTTTTGTGTTCATCCTTAATTTGGTGCAGTGCCCCATTTCTTAATATGAGGACACTACACCAATTTACTTTCATTGCTTTTATTTGGTGTTGTGTCCCCAATTAATTATGTATTGAACATTTAAGATTATGTTCATACCAATTTTGTTCAGTTTTTCACGACAATCGTTATGACCCCATCAAGTATTGTGTAAATAAGTTCTTAATCTTTATTAAGTAATTTTGATTTTAATGTTTAATCTGTGGGGGAAATAGGCAAGGTATTCCCATATTTTTGTAAAGATTTTGAATACCCCACCCAGACACCCATGAAGGAATTAAATTTTGAGAAAATTGAAAAAAAAAGTAAGACAAAAAAAAAAAAGATTTTAAACTGCTGATGGAGAACTTATTTATAAATGCTATAATTCCACGTAAATATTTTTAAATTTAAATGGGAATTATAAATACTATTTAATTAAAAAGAAAGAAAAATCCATAGTTTGGTTGATAGTTTTTCGAACTAGAGATAAAATTCAGAATAATTCAGGGTAGTTTTAAATAATTTTTTTATAATCCCAATTTTTTTCTTTGACAAATAATGGCACTTTTATATCAGCTGCAGGAAAAATTTTTTTAATATTATTTATGTGTGCATTTAATTTATAAAAATGCCAATTTATTTTTTTTTATGTTCATTTTTAAGTTTATGTTCATTCCAGTTTTGTTCAGATACAGCAATCGTTGAGACCCATCCTGTAATGTGTAAATAAGTGCTTAATCTTTATTAAGTAATTTTGATTTTAATATTTAGTTTGTGGGGGTGGGGGAAATAGAGAGGGTATTTTTGTAAAAATTTTTAATATCACACACACACAAATATATATATATATATATATATATATACAGAGAGAGAGAGAAGCAAGTACAATTTTATACAATACAATTTCTCTGTTAAACCATCCTATTGCATCTTGATTTCCAAGACAAAAGAGATTTTAATATGTTCGATTTTGTTTCCTCCTCTACAATCTGCGGCCTGGTGGCCAAATGGTTAGTGGCTACTGCTGATGGTGACTAAGGCTCTAGGTATTGGTATCACAGGTTCGAATCCAGACAATTTCAAGGATGTTTGTGAGTGGTTCGAATTCATTTTAAACTGTAAGTCCCGGTCTATTTATTCCTCGTGTGCAAAAACTGACAGTAGAGCGACAAATCAAACCAACCCTCCACAATCTCCCAAAGTCCATCCAATGTTTTGGGATGCTGTTTATAAAGAGTTCACTTTAAAAGACCAAAGGCTCATTGATACATAGCACAAACATCGTGGGACTTGGATAGGATGCTTTTAAAAGGAATAACCTCAACTCCAGTTTCATTTTTTCAAAGTATAAAGTAGTAGACTTTGATATCTGACTGCTAGTTTTACCTTGGTGGAACTGAACACAGTGAAAATAGTTTAGGTAATGTGATTGAATGTCTTCCTTGAAAATAGACATTAAAACACATTCCTGATAGTTGTTTTTCTTGTTCTGTGCGACTGGCAATACAGAGACAGTTAATCTTTATGCCATAAGCAAGGGTTACTCATTGAGCACTGCCCAGGGGGCACGTGGAGCTTTGAAGATAGGCTACGGACACGAGTAACACTATCCCCACATTCTTGATTGTAATCCGAGGTAATTTTTGATATTTGTACTGCTTTCGTTATTTTAAGTTTTCAGTTATAAGAAACCAGTAATAAGCAGCAAAATTTCCTTGCCTTCTGAGAACCAACATTTAGAACTTTTTCTCCTTTTTTTTTTAGTAGTTAATCGATCTTTTTGAACTGCACTCAGATAACTATATTCAAGCCTAATCAATTGTAAGTACATACTTCCATTTTTTTTTACTTGCCAAATAATTTTCATACAATAATTTGCATATGGTCTTCAGCTGAAAAACATGTTTTGGCTTTAACCGTAGGTGTCATGGTGTTTATTATTATTATTATTGATTAACTTCAGTTGTCTATAGTTTCTACAGATAGTTTCTTTCTTTTGCTATAATCTCGATTGGATGTCTTTTAAAACATGAGATGCAACTTAAGATATAATAAGAGGTTGGATATGCATTTTGTACCCATTTGTACCAGTCAAATGTAATTTTTGACTACTTACTTTTGTTAATTATTTTCCTTATTTTACTAATAGTAAAATTAAAATCATGATTTTCAAATTTGTTCAGAAATCGAATTAACATATTTATCTTACAAAGAGCAAAAATATAGCCATCCATATATAGTTTATTTTTCAGCGACCTATAAAGCAGAGGTGGCCAACCCGCGGCCCGCTTTGAAAGTTTTTCCTGCCCATGAGATTTATCACACTTTTACAAAAAATATTTATTTTATACAGGATTAAGGAGTGATAACCAATATGTTAAAAATGCATTATATGTGCATCCATATACAAAAATGAATTGCCGAAATGATGAGATACAATTAACTTTGATTTTAAAATAATATTCTTATATACGACAGATATTGCCTGTTTTATTTATGAATTTACAGTTAAATTATATTATGATTAAATGATATTATGATTATTATGATTAAATTATATTCTGCGAACTCATGCTGCGCGCGCATCGATTTGCAAAAGCTAAAAGCTAAGTGAAAGAGTGGAGAAACACATATCGCACTAGTCAAATAAATATTTTTTAATAATTTCATTTTTTTAATTTTATTTATATTTATATTTCATATTTAGTATTATATATTTCTTTACAACGTGCGTTTAGTATCATTATTATTTTGTTTATGTTTGCACGTAAGAATAATAGTAAACACAAAAATAATAACTCATTCTGTTTCATTCTTGTCTCATTCTGTTAACTCATTCTGTTGTTCTCATTCTGTATGTGCATCCATATACAAAAATGAATTGCCGAAATGATGAGATACAATTAACTTTGATTTTAAAATAATATTCTTATATACGACAGATATTGCCTGTTTTATTTATGAATTTACAGTTAAATTATATTATGATTCACTCCAAAAAAATGTCACTCCAAAAAAAAATGTCTATAGTGGGTCTAAATCTAACAGGGGGATATATAATTTTATATGCCGCCTGCGGAGTTGGTTGCTTTTCCAAAGTGGACCGCAAGATCATTTCAGTCGGCCACCCCTGATATAGATAATAACTAAACACTAATATGAATTCACCCAATTTAGTTTTTTTTTTTTTTACTGATTTAAATTTAACTATTTAAAAAAAAGTCAAAATTGTTACAAAATTATCTGAATACTCCCTGCACTTTTGTTTCTTACAGAAATTAAAATTGCATACTATATTCTAGTACAGTTATAAAATATGGCTAATTCGGTGACAATCGCAGTAATTTTCGGTCGTTTTAATAAAATATGTGACTCTTATTTTTTTAAAAAACTATAGAGCATATAAGGATACAGCACATAACTTTCAAGATTTTCTGAAAATCCATACACTTTGACTTATTATAATTATAGAATCAGTTCCCTTTTCGGTATAATGTGTCTTTATTACTTTATTAGCATTTCCATTTATTAATCAGATCGTCATTTATAGATTTAGAAGTTTAATAACAATCTGGTTTTCGAAAAAAAAAATTGTAAAATTCAGTTTGTCTATACATGAAAAATCAATGAATGAGTTTTCTTTTTCAACAATTTTTTTTTAAGGTAATTGTTATATTAATTTATAAAAAAAAATAGAATTCAACTATAGCTCCATGTACAATACATGCCAACTAGAATTCCATGTACATTGATATCTGCTTTACCTCTTAAATACTAATATATCTCTCTTATCTGCGTCCAATATTAGCTTTTGCAAGTCCAGTTTGGGGTTCTGTTGCACGTGCAAATTTTGAAATTATTCAAAAGCTTGAGAACCAAATTCTTAGAATGGTACCCTGGTACATTCGTAATGACGATATTAGACGCGCGCTCTCTGTTCCAAGTTTAAGATAATTTGTTCACAAAATTTCTACTAAATTCTATAATGATATGCGAAACATCAATAACCTTGTTTTAAATATCCTACAAAATTACGATTATGATATTTCTTCCCGCAAACATAGCAAAAAGACCTCGCACTGTTCTAAATATTTTAAATTAATTCTTTATCATGACGATTTTCTCCTGCTCTGACTGATTTATTACTCACAACTGTCTAGATGAAAAATTTCGCTTTTCTCCAAAGCTATTTTTTTCACCTAAATTGAACTTGCTCATTCCGTTTTATTTTTTGATTACATGCAACTAATTTCATCAACATCTACACTTTTGAAATTTTTCATTTTATAATTTTATTAAATAAATAATTCTTTTTTAAAAAAAAAAAGGGCATTTAATTATCTTTTATTTCTTATTAACTCAAAGGCCATGAGACCGCATTTTTATTTCAACATCTCACAATGAAGGAGCTAGAGGCCAAGGATCTCCGTATTAATCTATATTGATTTGAAGTTTAGTAACAATTTGGTTTTCGAAAAAAAAAAAAAAAAATTGTAAAATTCAGCTTGTGAAAATATGAGTGAGAATGAATGAGTTTTCTTTTTTTCATACGCTAAAGTAATTGTTATATTTATTCATAAAAAAAAAAGAATAGAAGCCAACTAGAGCTCCATATACAATAGAATGAGTTTTCTTACAATGGTGTTTTTCTTCTATAAATTAAGGTAATTGTTATATTTATTTATAAAAAAAAAAAAAGAATAGAAGCCAACTAGATCTCCATATACAATAGAATGAGTTTTCTTACAATGGTGTTTTTCTTCTATAAATTAAGGTGATTGTTATATTTATTTATAAAACAGAAGCAAATTAGAGTTCCATGTACAATACATACCAACTAGAGCTCCATACACATTGATTTAGAAGTTTAGTATGGTTATAGAAGTCAAGTTTTCTTTCTGTTTTTCGAAAAACATTGTGTAAAATTAAGCTTTTTCTGCACATGAAAACATTATTGAATCAGTTTTCTTATTACAATTACCTTAGCGTATAGAAAAAAATGTTGTGTTTATTTATAAAAAGAATAATAGAAGCCGAGTAGAGCTTCATGTACAAATTTTGAAACCCCCTCTTTTTATTTCCTTGTTATTGGCAATCGCCATCTTCTCAGAGGGAATGTCCCCCACGTGACGCGGAAGTGCGTGGGCGGAACGACAGGTGACGGCGAATGACTTGAGGAGTGTCGAGCAGGTGTGATCCTCTCTTTCGAGATGCTCATCTCCATCCTTCGCTGATCGGAAAGAGAGATAGGGAACATCCTCAAATAGATCCCCAGTTTGCATCTTCTGAATCACTTCGCACGCCAGGTGAAGGGAAGACGGCACCTCGGAGGTGTGAGGGAAGATGTTCATCTACTAATCCGTAGTTGTTCTCTTTTAAAAATAAAAAATAAAATAAAATAAAAAAAAGGGCAACACAAGATCTAATGAAAACGCTATTAATTCAGCTTATTTATTTTTAAAGCGACACTAAAATGTATGTGAGACAGTGATGGATAGTGCGTTTGGTTAACTAAGTAAAGAAAGCAGGTTTAAAAACCCGACAAAGAAAGCGGCACCGGTGGTTCATGTGTCTTCCGGGAATGGGCACAATGAATATGTTGTCTGAAATTTTTTTTCACTTTGTTCAACAAAGCGGTAAGGACGGTGCGAATCCTCAAATATCATCTCTAGGGTAATTGTTCAAAACTGTATTGGTAATATATGGGCGCAGTGTAGCGGGTGTCCCGTGGTACATCCTCCTTAATACTGATTCTTCTATACATCTACATTTCTCGTAGAGAATTTCTTATGTCAAAGTGTGTCTCATTTAAAAACAGCAAATATATATATCATCATCTTCAGGGGGTGCAACAACCCCGTGGTGGGTCAATGCCGTCTGCCTACTAGCAGTTTTCGAGACATAAGATGTTACCTTTTTACGTGATAGGGTTGTCAGCCCTACGCCTAACTGTTCTATTATTATTAGTCTGTAGTATATCTTCAAGCTACACGTGCACCCGGGGTGATGCTAAATGAGTAACAGTGTCGCAGCCCTTTCTTATGGCATAAAGATTAACTGTCTCTCTATTGCCAGCATTAGAACAACAACAGTAATTATGAAAGCATGAATGTTTTTTTTTATTTTATGGGGAACAGCATTTCATTTTGTATTTGAAAAATAAAACTATTTATCCCACAACAGCATATCATCCTTGCATTTTCGTCGCATTTTTTCAAAATAGGGTTTATGGACCAGTAGATTATATGAATACACAATTTATAATTTCAAAGTTTCATGGAACAAATAAATATGAAGTAGTATGATGCCGCATCATAAATTGGAATGAGTTAATTATTTTCAATTATCTTGTAACTATTTTTATTTTTAAAGTTCTTAACTTTAAAAACGTTGATTTACTTATAATTCTTTGTCCTTTTCTACTGATAACAAACGAGACGTTTTCAGAACATTTATTATTAGACATCGTATTACAAAAAATGATGTGCAATATAATCAGTTTTGACATATTTGCATAATTAATGTTGGCAATTACATTTATTTAATTTCCTATCAAAACATGGCTGTGCAAACTATTTTATCAATACATTTCAAAAATATCCCATTATATTCAGTAGTAGTTTTTCTTCTTTTTTTTTTAATTTACTATTTTCTAAGGAGAATAAATTGAAGCAATACAATTAATTAGATTAAATATTTTCTTAAACGAAAAGTTATGTTAGATTTCTGTTTAGAAATAGAAAAAAATATATATATGAGCGAGTACATGTTTTAGAACATGTTAGTTTACATGTTTTGCAAAGTGTTATTAAATAAATTGATTACAAATTTCTAAAGCTGATTACCAGACTACCCTATTTTAATGCAATATTTGGCAAAGCCTGTGGTGTGCCCAGTACTTTCATATTCATTATTTTCCTCTTTTAAAGAAAAGATGTAACCTATTCAGATTTGCCCAGGCAACACCATGAGAAGCCTACCACATTCCACGCACAAGGCTGTAGTGTCGGTTAAACACACCAAGATGGCAAATGGAAAGTCCTTGCCCTCTTCTTCGAACCCAACAATCTGGACAATCTGTCCCTTCAAGATAATTCTCAGAGGGAATATAACAAAATGTAACAAAACATATCTCAAATGTAATGTAAATGTAAAAACGTCAAATGTAACAAATGTCTCATCCTGTAACAAAACACGGAGCTTTCATTTGGCATTGAAGGAGTTTTGGGTAGTTTAAACAAAGTACTTTGGCTGCGGAGCAGTCCCACACTTTTTGATGTTGGAGAAACGTTGCTTTAGGTCAATGCCCATTGAAATTTTATGCCACACATTTTATTCGTAGAAATATGTAATTAATAAAAAAACAAAAGAGAAAAGTAATGAAATGAGAAGAAAACTGTAACATTAGAAGGAGGCCCATTATCCGATGGGTCTTGCAATAATGTCACTTCAGATGAAGTAATGAGCGGGAAAAACAACGAATTATATATTAAGAAAGTACGCGGTCTTTTCTGTTTTTAAGCAAAGAAATATCATACCTAGGAAGAGAATTTAAAACCGAATTGCAAGTGTGAGGAAGAATATTGTAGTAATTTTAAGTATAAACTAGCGAATGTTTGGGAAGTTATGTGATTGTTCTAATATCCTGATTCCTAAAGAACCAAGGTGAGTGGGTGATCATCCGAAGGATTTTGTTTTCATGTCTTTGGATAATTTCCAGGGTTACTTTTGCTGTGGAGCCCCAAACTGGACTCGCATAAGTAATCATGGGACGCATGTATTATATGTAAATAAGCATTTTTGTTATGTAGCGACAGGTTAGTGTAGAGTGGATAGCTTTATTAAATTTATTTCGGAGGTTTTATTATGCTGAGAGTTTTTTGCTTGAGATTTTTATCAAGGGTGACGCCAAGATATTTATGAGCTTGTTTGGACCAAGAGATAGTTGTGTTATAAATAGTGATAGTTGGTTTGTAAATCTCCTTTTGTGAGTAAACAAAAAAGCCTCAGTTTTGAGTTTAATGTTCGAGCATATTAACTAGATCTGAAGAGAGTTGATATAATTTTAAAGGGTAAAAGTGATAACCAATGGGTTATTATTTTGACATAAGATAGCCGTATCAGCAGCGTAGAGAGTGATTTTAATATATGGAGATTGTGGAATATCATTGATGAAAATATTACATAGAGAGGGGCCAAGAAGAGAACCTTGTGGAACTCCTTTCAAGATATTATGAAGAGTCGAGTCAATATTATTTACAGATACAACAAAATAGCGATTAGTAAGGTGGTTTAGTATTGAAGGAACACACTAAAGTGACACATGGTAAGTTCATACCCACCCCTAGCACGACAAAAGGGCAATCTGACCTACCGATCATCTTCGGATGCAAACAAGCAACTCCACAATGTTTATGAATTTAAAAATATTAAAAACTCTGGTTTTAATCAAAGGCCGTACCTCTGTTACAAAATGTAAAATTATAATAAAAATTTAATCAATATGCGATTTAATCAAAATCAATCAAAATTTAATCAAAATCAATATGCGTGAAGAAAGACATAAATCTATCTTATTCATTAAAGAAAAAGTATGCAACTTTAAACAAGCAATGAAATTTTTCTTCAGTTAGCAAGCCACATGTATCAGATGACCTAGAAATGGATACTAAAAACGGTCGAGAGGGAAGCCCTATCTCGGTTAATAGGTGCTCTGGAGAGAGAGGGGGAAAAAAGATAAAGTGAGAAATAAACCTTCCGATCGATTGGTCTCCTGTTTATGAAAAAAAACCGAAGCTGGATATCCGGGATCTGTTTCACAGTCCTGTTTGCAGAAGGAAGCATTAGAACACAGTGGGAATGATAAAAAAGAGTGATCCAATTTTCGACTCGACTTCAGGGCTTATCGAGGAAGCCCCGCAAACACCCACGCCGCTTTTTCCACACTGCTTCCACTGTCCTCGTACGCTTTCCTTCCAACAAGAAACATAAGGTTCGTTTCCTGACACGAATAACTTCCACTTCCGTCAATAATTGAATGTGGTCATTTTTCAATCAATTAATCAGATTTTTAACGTAGGTCATAGGTCTTTTGGAGAGGTTCTATATGTCGCTGATCTCACATAAACCTACTTTGAAGCTGAAGATGTAATATTCCTTTTTTTTTTTAATTAACGTGTTTATTTCTAATTTTATAGAAATTAAAATGAACTGCAAAGTTGAAAATAGAAAAGAAATCAGTGTAAAATAATCGACCCTAATAATTAACATAAGGGATAAAAGCTGAATTATTCTTTATTGTTTTATTGTAAAGATCAGACCCTTAGCTTTTGAAAGAAACTGTAAGTCCTTAGAAGCTGGAGAATGTAATTTTCTTTCCTTAATAACTGTTTATTCAATTCCTTCTATTAGTTCACACTCTCTCTCTCAATATATATCTTGTTCAAATTTTCAACCGTTCATAAAATACTTTTTATTCGTCCACTCGAGTTCAGGTGCATTTTTTTTAACGTGTAGTGGATGACACTGGATGTGAATGCAGTGTTTTCAAATATTAATTCAGTAATTAAATTTAATTAATTTTTTTTTTTTAGTTTTTTTTTTTTAGATTTAAGTTGCATATATCTACCAATAGATGGCGCCAGATAAACTTAAAAAAAAAAAACGAGTGAAAATTGTTTATAAAGTACTTTCTGCAATAGAGTGAAAAAAAAAGTAGGAATTGACTTTAAAAAATTTTTTTTTTATATTACTTGTTTTTAATTTTATTCGTCAATTCAAATGGAACTGCAAAGTTGAAAATAAAAAAGAAATCATTGTAAAATAATCGACCCTGTTAAAATCGTAATCGTAGTGGGAAAAAAATTGAATTTTTTTTTTTTTAATTGTTTTTATTGTAAAGATGAGATCTTTAGCTTTCGAAAGAAACTGTAAGTTTGTATCTCGAGTCCTTAGAAGTCGGGATGTGTCCATTTAATCTGGAGCTATTGGGATGTATTGAATTCATGAATTTGAAACCTTCAATAAAATTTCTGAAAACAGGGTTCATTTCCTGGCACGAATAACTCACTTCAGCCAAGAACTGAAAGTGGTCATTTTTCAATCAATTCATCAAATTTGTAACGTAGGTCACACGTATTCCGTATATCGTTGACGTCACATAAGCCGACTGATCTTTTAATCGATCTATAGCAGAAAATTAAAAATTTTATTTTCACAAAAAATTTAATATTTTAAGTCGATATCATCATTTTAGAAATGACATCCAATATACAGAGTGATAATAATTGCCTATGTCTTTGATATGAAAGTCAATAAATATTATTCATGAAATGAAAGTTTTGCTCGTTTTACAATTGGAATAAAACTGAAAAATCAACCAAAAGTACAGGGTGATTATAATCGAAGTTCCACTTTCAAAATGCTGTAAGGAAAGAACCACTCGTCACAATGAATTCAAATTTGAACTGAAGATACTTGAAGAAGGGGGAAACGGTATGGCATCAGAAAAAGTTCCAACAAAAGTTCCACCGATTTTCCCATCCAATTTGATATGACCTTGCAATATGCTTCGTGCAATTAATGATGCCCACATAGCAATGTATTAACATTCATTAAATAACAATTAAACCAAAACAACCTAATATATATACAAGGTTTCGAAATGAATGTTAGTAATTTATTTCAATTAGTTTTTCTAAAAATTAAAATTAATAATTTAGTTTACCTATAAACAATATTACATTTGGATGAATATTTAAAAAACTAATTCCTTTATGTTAAATCTGTTCATTTGGCGTTATTATAACGAAATCACCCTCATTCTTGTTGTTATAGCGAAATTAAATTTGTATTAAAAACTATTTATCAAATAAAACTGCACAGACATTCACGTAATGTTGAGAATATTTAAAAAATAAATAAATAAAATAAAAGTCTTTAAATAATACAGAAACCAATTTCATTTTAGATTCTCTAGTTAATAAAATAACAAATGAATTTTTCCCTACTTGATTACTAATGTCAAAATGATAATTTTTTTTTTCTTCACCTGATTTCTAATGTCAAAAATCACAATATTTTTCCTTACCTGATTATTAATGTTAAAAGGATAATATTTTTTTCCTTTCCTGATTACTAATGTCAAAATGATAATATTTTTTCTAACCCGATTACTAATGCCAAAATGATAATATTTTTCCTTTCCTGATTACTAATGTCAAAATGATAATATTTTTTTCCTTTATTTGATTAGTAATCAAAATGATAATATTTTTCCTAACCCGATTACTAATGCCAAAATGATAATATTTTTCCTTTCCTGATTACTAATGTCAAAATGATAATATTTTTCACATACTCGATTTCTAATGTCAAAATGTCAATATTTTTCCTAACCTGATTACTAATGTCAAAATGATAATATTTTTTTCCTTTATTTGATTAGTAATCAAAATGATAATATTTTTCCTTACCTGATTACTAATTTCTAAATGATAATAGTTTTTCCTTACTCGATTACTAATGTCAAAATGACAATATTTTTCCTGTCCTGACTACTAATGTCAAAATGATAATATTTTTTTCCTTTATTTGATTAGTAATCAAAATGATAATATTTTTCCTAACCTGATTACTAATGTCAAAATGATAATATTTTTTCCTTACTCGATTACTAATGTCAAAATGGCAATATTTTTTTCTGTCCTGATTACTAATATCAAAATGTTAATATTTTTTCCTTACTCGATTACTAATGTCAAAATGACAATATTTTTCCTTTCCTGATTACTAATGTCAAAATGATAATATTTTTCCCTTACTCGATTTCTAATGTCAAAATGACAATATTTTTTTTCCTAACCTGATTACTAATTTCAAAATGATAATATATTTTTTCCTTACGTGTTGATTACTAATGTCAAAATGATAATATTTTTTTTTTCCTTACTTAATTTCTAACGTCAAAATGATAATATTTTTTACTTACATGATTCATCATCATTGGCGCAAAAGGCCAGTGTAGGCCAAGGCAGTTACCTACTGGTAGATTTCGAGGAAAGTGATGTTTTCTTTTTACGGGATAGGGTTGTCAGCTCTACGCCCAACTCTCAACAGTTATATAAGACCGGGACCTACAGGCTTAAAGAGGCTTCCGAACCACTACAAACATCCATGGCACAGTCGGGACTCGAACCCTGTGTTACCGACCGCCAGAGTGCTAGCCACTGCTATTCAGGTCCCCTTACCTGATTACTAATGTCAAAATGATAATATTTTTTTCCTTACTTGATTACTGATGTCAAAATGATATTATTTTCAAAGGATTTCCAAAGATTCCACGTCAAAATGAGAATATATATAAAATGATTTCCTTACCTGTATACTACTTTGGCCTTCTTTCTGAAAATGAGAAGGAAGTCCACCCCATATGACGGAAATCATTTTCCTGGTCAGAAACATTCTAATCCGTCCGGAGAACATGAAAAGGGAAATAAAAAGATGTCCCCCCCAAATTGATTTGTTGTCCTATTAGGCCTCTTTAGATAAAGGGCCACTCAGGGGACGACAACAGCTCGATTGTTCGATACTCTCCCTGCTGTCCCACACCGTTATCCCTCCGATGTGGGAGGCTTTCTCTCTCACCCCCATCCATGCGAGAGACCTGATCGAGTTAGTTGTTACACGCAGGGAAAAAAAAAAAATAT
Organism: Caerostris extrusa; assembly: GCA_021605095.1. Lineage (NCBI taxonomy): Eukaryota > Metazoa > Arthropoda > Arachnida > Araneae > Araneidae > Caerostris > Caerostris extrusa. Next base: position 28,099 of record BPLR01017265.1, on the reverse strand, counting down.
ATGGTATTCGATAGGTATACATAGTATATGATATATTCGTATATATGATAAAAAGTAGGCTCGAGTTCATACAGATGCAATAACAAAAATTAAAAACAATGATTCAAATTTATTACGCATGCTGGTTTTTTTATCATTCTTTTCAAATGTTTTCATTGCTTTTTATTAGATAATGAAATTTCTTAGTGTCACATATTAGACCAGTGGTACCCAAATGGATTTTTTTGAAGATATCCGCTTAGAGCAGTCTTTTTTCTACGCATAGATATGTTTTTACCAGATACTAAAACCTCATGTCGCAAAATGCCAACCTATAGGAAAGGAAGTTTCTAGTTTGCTGGCATTCTGTATCAGGAGAGTTTAGTATCCGGTTATAGAAATTTATCTGTAATTTTTTGTTATGGACTAAGAATGTTTATCACTATAAAATGCAGAAACATATCCTCCGACGCAAAGGTTGTGCAATGTGATATTTTAAAACTAGAATGAATGTAAAAATAGTCGCTGAAATGTTTCATATCATGTAAAACATTGTTGTAAAATTCCATAGCATCTACATTCTTCTGATCGAAATATATTAAGTTTAACAGTATACAGATTGGGACCTGATGTCCGAGTGGCTAACGCTCTGGTGCTCGGTACCAGAGATTTCGGGTTCAAATCCCAGCTGTGCCAGGATGTTTGTAGTGGTTTGGAATTCACTTTAGAACCGTAGGTCCCGGTCTAATAGGATCGCAGTCCTTTTACACGTGCCCTCTAGGTAGTGCTAAATGAGCAATAGTGGTGGGCCCTTGCTTATGGCATAAAAATTAGCTGTCTTTGTATTTTCTGCTGCATTAGAACAACAACAATATATGTTAAATAATAGTAAGTAAAGACGCGTAAATAAGAATTCAATTTATTATAATCATTCATAGTGACATTTGATTCATACGCAGAAAATTAAGATAATGAAGAACATTTTGTAGATAACAAATTATTAATTAAAAATTATCTTATCTTAAGGATGAACCTTGTGCGATGCTGGTAAATAAGTGAATCCTCAGCTGTAAATAAACTTTATTTGCAGTCAATATATTTATTTAATATTTTATCTAAAAATTTGCGACAGCATTAAACCTGCATTCCATTAAAACAATTATGGCCAGCCCGCTGCCCGCCTTGAATATGTTCTCGTCCCGTGAGATTTCTCGCAGTTTACAAAATATATTTATTTTATAATGGGCAAAGTAGTGAAAAACAATGGATTAAAAAAATACATTATGTGTGCATCCCTCTTTTAAAAATGAACCGTCGAAATGATTGGAAAATATTAACTTAGATTTTAGAATAATATTCTTGTGAATATAGGGCAAATATTGCCTGTTTTATTTACGAGCTTACAGTTATGCGAACAGTTATTTACAGTTATAAAATCATCTATTATATATCTGCGAAATAACGATGCGCGCGCATCTTGAAGCATCTAATATAGAAGGTTCTATGGTTCACTTTTGAGAAATCTGGCACAAAAAGTTGTTAGCGCTTTTGATTCAATTTACAAATGCGAATCGTTTATTTTTTCTAAAATGAAATTGACCCAAAACAAAACACGCTCAAATGTAATAGACGCTAACCTGCAACACCCATTACGATGGGCAAATGCTGAAATTGAGAACGATTTGCAAAACCTAAATGAAAGAGTGGAGAAACATATATTTTCATTAAAATAAATATTTTTTAATGATTTTTTTTTTTTTTTCATGTCTATATATTTTTTATATTTCATTTTCAGTGTTATACATTTCTTTACAATGAGCGTTTAGTATCTTTATTATTATATTATCTATATTTACATGTAAGAATACTAGTAAAGACAAAAATAACAACTCCTTATGTTTCAATTTTCACCCTAAAAGATGTATATAGTGGATCTCAATCTAATGTGGGGATATATAATTTTATGACGCATTTCCAAAGTGGCCATCAAAATAATTTGAGTTGGCCATCCCTGCTCTAAGAGAACCTTTTTTAAGAATCAGCCCGGCCACTTTGATGTTAGACTATGAGTCCTGGTTTAACTATTGTCGTTTGCTTTTAACTTTAAAGTAGATCATAGATGATGCTCTTATTTATCACAGATAATTAGAAGTTGTATCGCCTTTTTTTCATATCTTATAATGACCCTTAAAAATGAACAGAGTTTTCGCCATAACTTCGTAGAAATGTATAAAATGTACTTAGGTTAACTAATCCTCCTAATTTTGTACTTAGTATTCAAATAGATCATATGACCTTAAAGCAATCAATAGCACGATATTGTTTTGTTCAACTGACTATTAAATTCGTCGGTGTACTTTTTTAGTATTATTTTCCAACCTGTTTTCATTAAAAAATGAATATAGAATTGAGTTCATTGATTCGCTTAGTTTGGTTTGTCGCTCTACGGTCATCTTATGCGCAAGAGAGCTAAACAGACCGGAACCTACAGTTTAAAGTGGATTCCAAACCACTCACAAATATTCATGCCACCTCCACCACCGAACCTGAACCCTGTGATAAGAAACGCTTGAGCGCTAGCCACTTGGCTCGTTAGAGAATTATCTCAGTTAGATAATTGAATCACTTTTTTTTAGATCTATTGTATAACTTTTAACTATGGGTTAGACAATTTGATATAAGACAGTCAAATTCCTTGATTCGTAACGCAGTCTAACCGTACGCATTCGAATCACTTAAAACATTTCTCTTCCGAGGAGGGTTCCATTTGTCAACCCTAATTAATTCGCCAGCTCTATTTATATCCACAAGTTGCAGAAGGGGTCCGCCATTACAGAACGAAATGAATCTGCATTCCTGCTAACCTCTTATCCCCTAACTCGTTTTTAACGAGCGAGGAAGTGGCTCGTAGGGGAAGAAGGCCCCAAGAAAGCAACAGTTGGTTATTAATGAGAGAGTCGTTCATAGTGCGGCTCTTTTGTGGAATGGGCTGCCCATTGTCTGCCCATAACAGATGAGTCCGGAATGTGGCCGAGAGAATGGGTTTTATGACGCGAACTCACTTCAAGAACTACGTGCACATAAGTCTGTGGAAGCGTCTCATCCATTATTCGTGGCACACCGGCGTGCACCAGAATAAAACAAATGTGATTCTGAGCGCACTTAGTTCCATAACTAAGCACTGAAACTCTGGCAAGAATGAATCGTTCCTTAAATTCATGGACAAAGTGTATTGTCATTGTGGCAAGATTATTTTGCTAGTGACGTAAGCTTTATTGATTTGGAACGAGTTTGTTTTTCTTAATGTGCCTATTAGGAAAAAAAAATATTTTCTAAAAACAACATTTTGCTAATAATTATTTGTGACTTAAACAGTTACAAATAATTATTTCCAGTAATACCCATTATTTTAATACATAGGTGTTCATTTAAATATATGCCGGTTTCTAAATATTATCTAATGCGAATATCAGATTAAATAACTAATATGAATATTAACTTAATTAGCTAATGTGAATATTAACTTAAGCAGTTACAAATAATTATTTCCAGCAATGCCCATTATTTTATTACATAGGTATTTATTTAAATACATGCCGGTTTCTAAATATAATGTGAATATCAGATTAATTAACTAATATGGATATTAACTTAATTAGCTAATGTGAATATTAACTTAAGCAGTTACAAATAATTATTTCCAGCAATGCCCATTATTTTATTACATAGGTATTTATTTAAATATATGTCTGTTTCTAAATATAATGTGATTATTAACTAATGTAATTGTTAAGCTAATGGGAATATTAAATTAAACAGTTACAAATAATTATTTCCAGCAATCCCCATTAATTTATTACATAGGTATTTATTTAAATATATTCCTGTTTCTAAATATATTGTTGTTTAAAGCTGACCCAGGGCGCACGTGTAGTTTGAAGATGGGCTACGGACGCGAGTAACACTACCCCCACAATGCTCTACGATTACTATCCTATTAGACCTACGGTTTAAAGCGGATTTCGAACCCCTACAAACAGTCATGGCATCATCGGGATTCGAGCCCGAAACCTGAGCGCCAGAGTGCTAACCACTCGACCATCAGGTCCTTTAATTGTGTCCCTCTGGGTAGTGCTAAATGAGTAACAGCGATGCAGCCCTTGCTTATGGCATAAAGATTAACTGTATCTGTATTGTCAACTGCATTAGAACAACAACATAATGAAGTTCAGTCTTTAAGAAATAGGTTTAACTTTTTGCAATTCAATTAATATATTTCTTAAGATGATATAAAAATAGGCACATATTTAAAAATCAACAAAATTACTTTTGGTTTTCCACTTTTGAAAAATAAAATGTGCAAATTAAATTTTTTCCTATCAAATAGAAGCTAAATAATATATTTATTTTGCAAACATCAAATTTTAAAGATATAATAATAAATAAAATAATTAATAAATTTTAATAAATAAAAAAAGACGCAAAAAATTTAAATTGTTAAAATTTTTAACATTTATTATTTTATATAATAAAATAGATTGGTTCAATTTACAAAACTGAGGTTTACACAAAGTAAAGAAATAGAATATTCAGGCAAATTTTTATAACTAATCATAAATTTTTCAATAAACTTACAGGAAAAATGTGAAAATCTCATTAAAGGATTAAACAATACATTAAATGATCCCTTTTTGACATTCACATTTTTTATTATTGCAGCCGTCATTTTTATCTGATTTAAATGCAGTCTGATTAAAATGTATGCAAAAATACTTAATTATTTTGTATTAATTAATTAATTAATTTTTTGTATTAATTTTGAATTAATTAATTGTACTTTAGATATTTTCAAGTTAATATAAGGATTACAATGATACTCATACAAGGTAATACAATGATTCTTTTTTATATTCCCTGCAATTTATTTCTCTTTTTCATTTTCAGTTTCATTAAAAACTAATAGGTAACAAATTTCTTCTAATATGTAAAATATAACATTTTACAGAACAGAAATATTGTAAAAAGGAAATGCATCCTTAAAAACATGCTCATCTAATATTGATTCAGCAAACTACTATAATATAATTTCAAAAGAGGAAAATATAACGAGACTTTATTTTTATTTACAATGCATTCCTAAATCTATATTACAAGAAATTTTGAAAAAAATTAAAAACACATTTTGTTGGCAATTTTGAAAAATTGAATTAAAAAACGTTTACATTTATTTTATATTTATTTATTTTTGGTAGAAGAAATGTCGCAAAGAACGAAAAAATGTCCAAAGTATGTTCAGTTAATCTATAAATATATTGGATTTGGTTATCCATTTTGATTTTTTTTTTTTTTTTTTCAAATTCTAATATCCATTTGTAAAACGATGATATCGACCTAAAATATTACAATTTTTATGAAAATAAAATTTTTAATTTTCGTCTATAGATCAATCAAACTAAACATATTTTTTATTCATTGTGATAATGAATAAATGTTTTTTTTTTTCTGCCTGCAAACCTTTCAAGCCGTAAAAATCGTTTTACAGGTATCAAATTTTCCAACTTTTTGAAAAAGTTCTGGTTGTGCACAAAGTAAGGTCATGAAATTTATAGTGAAATATTGAACCATTCCGCTTATCCATGACTGGCCTGGCGGTGTCATGGATGCTTGTGAGTGGTTCGGAATCCACGTTAAACTGTAGGTCCCGGTCTATTTAGCCCAAGTGTACACGAGATGACCGTAGAGCGGCAAACAAAACATCCATGATTAGTAGCCTGATGATCACAGTTATTAAGGGCTTTATATATATATATCTTTATATATATATTTGAATTTCATATTTAATGAGTTTATTTATTTTGTTTTCTATAATATGAATTTAATATCGTTTTTTTATTTATTCTTTAATGAAACTTTTGCACAAAGCACATTTTTACCATGCATAATCAGTCTAAAGCAGGGGGTAGCCAATCCATGCCCCGCTGGCCGCATGCGGCCCACCTTGAATATTTTCCAGCCCTTGAGATTTATCACACTTTTACAAAATACATTTATTTTATAATGGCCAAAGTAGTGAAAAACAATGGATTAAAAATTACGTGTGCATTCATATATTCAAAAATTAATTGTCGAAATGATGAGAAAAAAATTAACTTAGTTTAAAATAATATACTTGCGAAAATATATGACAGATATACTAGTTTTATTTATGAGTTTACAGTTATGAATTCACAGAATAATTAAATTATACTCTGCAAACTCATGATGCGCGCTCATCTTGGAACATCTATACCTAGATACGTATAGTTGATTGTTGACACCAGAGCAAACTAGATTGTTAGTTGAAGATATTAGCGCTTTGGGTTCAACTTACACCTGCGAATCGTTTTTTTTTTCTAAAATGAAATTGACCAAACACAAAAAACACGCTCAAACATAACGGACGCTAACCTGAAACACCCATTACGACGTGCAAATACCCAAATGGAGATCGATTTGCTAAAGCTAAGTGAAAGAATCGAGAAAAATATGACATTAGTAAGATAAATATTTTTTTTATTTTCATTTATAATTATAGATTTTTTAATATTTCATTGTGTCATATATTTCTTTACAATGTGCCTTTAGTATCATTATTGTTATATTATCTATGTTTACATGTAAGAATAATAGTAAACGCAATAATAATAACTCATTATGCTTCAATTTTTCACTCCAAAAAATTTTTATTGTGGGTCCAAATTTAATATGAGGATATGTAATTTTATATGTGGCCCGCGGAGATATGATGCACTTCCATATTTTTTTTTTTTCATAGGCTAAGGGGAGACAGTGAACAGTTTGCCCCTTCAGAGAACATCGTTAATTACTATAATCTCAACTGCTTTCTACTTTAATGTACTAATTTTTATTTTTCTCCAAAGTACGAGAAAGAAAAAAAAAAAAGAACCCTGTCCATCAGGCCTAATGTCCGAGCATTAAAAGTAGAAACTTTTAAATGGACACTTTTCCCCACTCAAGTTCTCCTCTCTTGAGGAAGTGGCTCTTTGTTTCTGTGGAAGTTTCTTAAGCGGCCTGATTATGAACGTGAGTAATTAATTCTGCATGGAGACTCATTCTGCTCTCATCAACGCCAGGAACCGATTTTTTTCAACAACCCTTTCATTAACTTCTATTCTAACTCTCATTGTGTTTGACTTGCAAGTGCTGAAATAGGGAGAAAAACATCAAAAAAAAACGGCACTTCTCAAAAACTGGAAAAATTAACTCCTTTTTGCATCAGAAAAAAAAATTTAATTAATTTTTTTCGCCATCAAGCACCTAATGTGTTGTTTTTAACAATGTCGCTGACGTGGGTTCTCTGTTTTTGTACAGGAAACGAGCTGTCGTTAGATCCTAATTAAAGCACATAAAAAAACACTATAATTAGCTCTCTCCATGTAACGCTTTTTTTTTTTTTTTTCATTCGTCTTCAACAGAAATAAACCTTCAAAGACGTGAGCTGTATTACATTTATGAAGTAAGTAGCAAAACGCCTTTACGGTGCATACGACAATTATATTCAGAACAATACTGTGTTTGCTCAAGAAATAAGCTATGTTGGAAGTATTGTTGAAACATTGTTTGAAATATTGTAATCTATGTTTGAAATATTGTAATCTATATTTGAAATATTGTAATATATGTTTGAAATCTATCGAATCTATGTTTAAAATAATGTTCCCTTCTTCTGGCTATTGATAGAAGAAAAAAATGGAATGGATGTATGTCTAATTCAAATACGATGTTCATCTAATTGAAATACGATGTGTATCCTAAATATACTAATATGATGTATATCCTGGATAATCAAATATCATCAAATACATCTAATTCAAATATGATGTATATCCTGAATATTCAAATACGATGTATATCTAGTTTAAATATGATGTTTGATTCAAATACGATATGATGTATATCCTGAATATTCAAATACGATGTATATCTAGTTTAAATATGATGTGGATCTGATTCAAATACGATGTACAATTAATTCAAATGTGATGTATATCCTGAATATTCAAATATGATGTTCATCTAATTCAAATATGATGTGGAGATGTTCAAATACTGTAATTAATTCAAATGTGATGTTATCCTGAATATTCAAATATGATGTTCAAATTCAAATATGATGTTCATCTAATTCAAATATGATGTACTTCTAATTTAAGTAGGATGTATATCCTGAATATTCAAATATGATTTACATCTAGTTAAAATATGATGTGGATCTGATTCAATATGATGAACATCTAATTCAAATACGATGTATATTCTGAACAACTGGAAAATTAATTTCTTCTTGCATCTTTAATTTTTTTTGTCGCCATCAAGCACCTAATGTGTTATTTTTAACAATGTCGCTGACGCGGGTTCTCTGTTTTTATACAGGAAACGAGATGTCGTTAGATCCTAATTAAAGCACAAAAACCACTATAATTAGCTCCTCGATGTAACGTGGCTTTTTTTTTCATTCGTCTTCAACAGAAATAAACCTCCGTCACACCTTCTAATACGTAAAAAGTTCTTTGTATTACATTTATAAAATAAGTAGCAAAACGCTTTTACAGTGCTTGTGGCAACTTTTATTCAGAACAGAACACTTCGCTTCTTCTGGCTATTGATATGAGAAAAAAATGGAAGGCCTATTGCACGATGTCCCCATTTGTTTTTCAAAAATCCCGATGATTTTTACCTTTGAGTATTCAAACATGATGTTTATCTTGTATATTTATATACTTGTATGAGTATTTAAATATGATGTATATCGAGTTCAAATATTATGTACATCTAATTCAAATACGGTGTATATCCTGAATATTCTAATACGATGTATATTTTCCCCATTTCTTATTATTACCATACTTATTTCATTACAGATAGAATCTAATAATTTTAAAAATATTTAACTTGAATTGCTTTCATATAAGCAAATTAAATTTTCTTCAAATCTGTAAAAATCTGTAACTTACTGTGCAATTTAACTACAATCAACTATATCTGCTAGATTGTTATGAGGTCAAAATGCGTTAAGTAATTTTTTCTTTGAATTTTCTGGATACTTTTCAATCATTAGTATTTTTTATTGAAGCATATAAAATGAATACATTATTTATTTACAGCGAAACTTAAATGTATAATTCAATAACAAATATTGCATAAAAGTATTTAACTTGATGTTTGATGACTTTTTAAAATGCTTTGCAAGTTTTCTTGCAAAGTTGAATGAAATTTACAATACTATTTGTTATTTAATACTAAACTTCATTGCATCTTTTCCTTGTCTTCTTTAAGCAGTATTGATTTTGTAAGATATTTGAAATAGGTTTGGTAAATCGAAGATTATTTCTAATATCTCAAACGATGACTCTAATTCAAGCTCTAATTCATTGATCCATGCAAGACCTCTATTAGTGAAGCTATCAAGCTAGTGATCTATTCAAAATATCTGAAACGATGACTCTAATTCAAGCTAGTGATCTATTCAAGACCCGAAGGTATCGTGCGTAGTTGGTACGCGGGAAGGGATCAAGTTCGAATCTTCTGCTGATGTGCAATCATAGCTTTTTGCAGGCAGCAGAATCTATGACGAATGTGACTATGTGCATGAGCTTTTCTCATCGACAGTGGATTGTATTGAGTGCTAAGAGTTTTCCCATGTTTCCTTAAATGCGACTCACAAATATGGAGCAGCAATCCTTCAAGAAGAAATGTCTTAACCCTCATCGCTCTTAGTGATCTATTCATACACATAATACTTATGTGTACTTATGTGATATACATAAGTACATATAAGTATGATCTATTCGTGATATACATAAGTACACATAAGTATGATCTATTCGTGATATATAGAAGTATACATAAGTGAGAGTCGAAAATAATTATAATGCTTGGCAACAAGCACAATTAGCGTGCAGGAGGGCTCAAATCGACTGAAATCCGTTTCAGGATTTCAGTCGATTTTGATTGAGTTTCCGGACGAATGAAATCCATTTCAGTTGCTGCTTTCAGAATCGAGAAGAATCGAGAATGGTTGTGTAAAGCGTGTTGTATCGACGTCATCAAACTGAATAGCAAGATTTTTTCTGACATACGACACAAAAAACGAGGTAGTTACTTCTAAAAATTTTCCGGGATGGTCAAAAGTTGTACACAGCATATATAAGTGAATACCGATGGATGGAGGGAAAAAAATTAGTTGGTTTATGGATTTTGGATATAATATATAAAATAAATATTGGAGGAGTTTTCCTTGCATAAACGGTCATCTTTCTGCGACGGAAGCTCGTTAACTGTCCATCCCGCATCGAGAGTCCTTGGAGTGTCCGGCGGAGGTCATCTCGAGCGATTGACCGCTCGGAAATGGATCGGCTTCTTCTCCTCAGGCCGCAATATCCGGTCAAGGAGGGGGCGACTAATATCCGCACACCCCTCTCCCCTCCCACTTTTCCGTGATGGATCCTCTTTTGTGGCCGGATAATTGAATCTTTGGTTTATCAAACGAGGGCCGGAAGATGGGGATCGAGTATCGTTATCCATTGCATCAACCGTGGGGGACCCTTGCACCCTTGCAAGAAAACTCGCACCTTTTAAATGAATCAATTATTAAAATAATTGCTTGCTGAATGAAAAACATTAAATGAAATCATTAAAAAACATTTATTTTACAAGTGCGATATGTGTTTCTCCACTCTCTTTCCCTTAGTTTTTGCAAATCAACCTCAATTTGGGTATTGGCACATCGTAATGGGTGTTGTAGGGTCGCGGGTTGCACACCCCTGGTTTAGAACATACGTTAAAGATTTATCCTTCATTGGCTTTTTAAATTGTCTGAAATACTTTTTGTAAAAATCGGTGTTGATGTTTGATTAAATTGTGTAAAATGCTAATTTCTCATTTGGTGCATCATCCGTTGTGTTCGGGCGTGTTTTGTGTTTGGTCAATTTCATTTCAGAAAAATTTCAAATTCCAGATTTCTCAAATGGAAAAATTTCTCTTTTTGTGAACGTAAGTGTTATAAAAATCTATTTTTGATTCTGATGTTTCAAAAATGTGTTTCAATTCAATATTGCATTGTAAGTCAATCAGCTTCATTTGCAGATATTATGGGACCGACTCGATTCAACATGAAAGGGGGATAAATATATTTCAAAATTTTGTTGTATTTATCTAATTCTATATTACTGAATTGACATTCAAAAGCAGCTATAGGTTTTCTAATTTCTTTTGTATATTTGATGTAATTTTATATGTAATTTGAAGTATATGGATGCACAAATAATGCATTTTTTTAATACATTGGTTTTTACTCCTTTGACCATTCTAAAGTAAATATATTTTTGTAAAAGTGTGATCAATCTCAAGGGACGAAAAAAATATTTAAGGCGCGCCGCGGGTTGCCCACCCCTGATCTAAATGATACTGTTGATGTCTTATGTGTATTATTGAAATTTTTAAATAAACATCTGACGACTTGAATTTCAAGGACTGCTTACTATTGAGATTGTATTGTAAAGAAAGACAAAAGTAGGTCATCATTGATTTGAGCTCATACAAAATAAATTTGCTTTTACAATTTTAAAATGAAGAAGAGGAAATGTTTTCTTTTAATTCCTGTTTGTAATTCCATGTTTTTTTTTCCTTTCATTATTTGCCTTGCAACCTGAAAATTACGAATTTTCAAATTGTTCAATAAACCAAATTATGTCCAGAAAGGTCCAGGAGAAATAAATGACATGGAAGAAGTCGTAATTCCATCGCCTAAAACTGGAAATATCGCGAAATCTCTTAACAGAAGTGGAGAGAACCCTGAAAAACTGGCATCAGATAATGAATTTTGTCACATGCTATTAAATGAATCCATTCATTTATGGTCACTACATATATGTGAGGACAATTTTTCTTGTCATGTCACATATCTTAATACATAAATTAATATTATTTGATTTAGAACATAAATTAAAGATATATCCTTAATTGGCTTTTTAAATTGTGTGACATTTTAAATTGTGTGTTTAAGTGGCTTTTTAAATTGTGTGATACTGGTTGTAAAAATGGGTGTTGCTGTTTGATTAAATTGTAAAATGCTAATTTCTCATCTGGTGCATCAGCTGTCTGTTGGCCAATTGGCTATCGCTCTGGCCATGGCTACCACATGCTTCAGATTCGAATCCTAAAGGTAGAATCGATGTTTGTTTTTGGTTCCGAATCCACTTTAAACTGTAGCTCCCGGTCTAATTAGCCCAAAGTGTGCACACGATAACCGTAGCGCGACAAACCAAACAAAACCATCTGGTGCATCAATGATGCTGTATTGAAGAAATTATAAAGTTATTGAAATAAAACACTCTACTACCAAAAAAAAAAAGATTGTATTAGAACAAAAGATTGTTTTATGACAAAATGTAGTATTGTAATAAGAGATTATATTATAATAAAATTTGGTATTGTAATAAGAGATTGTATTATAATAAAAGCTGGAGCACGGTACACAGGTTTCGGTTCGAATCCCGGCGGTGCCATGGTTATTTGAAGTGGTTCGACTCCACTTTAAGACATAGGTCCCGGTCTCATATGACTGTTGAGCGTTCGGCGGGGAGCTGACAACTCTACCCTTTAAAAAAACCTCTCCAGTCACGAAATCTACCGGTAGGTACAGTAGGTAGACGGCCTTGGCCCACACTGGGCTGTTGCGCCAATGATGATGATTATAATAAAAGGCAAAAGTAGGTCATCATCGATTTGAACTCATACAAAACACAGTTGCTTTCACAATTTTTAAAAAGGAAGAAGAGGAAAATTTTTTTTTAAATTTCTAATACATTTCATTATTTGTCTCACAACATAAATATTACGAATTTCTCAATTGTTCAATAAACCGAATTATGTCCAGAAAGGTCCAGGAGAAATAAATGACATGGAAGAAGTCGTAATTCCAGCACCTAAATCTCGAAATATCGCGGGATCTCTTAAGCAGGAGTGGAGGGAACCCTGAAAAACTGACATCAGATAACGTTTTTATTTAAACTCCTCCCTTTCGGCAGCCGATGCTATCGGTTGCGCCTTTTCCCCCTCACTTTTTGTGACATCCGGAATGGCAACAGCAGAGGAAGGGGGAATTTTAAAATAGGCCTTGTTTAGGGTTAAGCAGGGGTCGGATTTTTCGCTGACTGGCCTCCTTTTGTTGTTCTCCTCCCTCTTTCTCTTTCCATTTCGGGAAACGTGATGTTTTCATTTTGGATTTCATTTTAAAACCTGACAGGTTTGAAATTGCGAATTTTCGGACTGACACATAAATTTCTTTCTCTCTCTGATTCGAAATCTGGTTTCAGAAGCAGGAAAGCAAAGAAAGTAGATGTCCAGTCAAAAGGAGAGAAGATTTGATTGCTTATTTGAACTAGATTAGGACTATAATAAATAGAGTAAAAATCTGTACTAGTTCCTATATGTCATTCAAAAACTAATTATGATAAATGGTTTGGTGGAATTTTGCATTATAACTCAATTAATTAATTATCATACAACAAAGGTAGATAGGATTACAAGACAGGTAGGATTAAATAGTGTGCAATCTTTTCAGAAGGATTGCAATCAGTGTGCAATCTTTTTCTTGTAGAAATTTATGTAGAGAAGGTCTGATTGCTTATTTGAACTAGATTATGACAATAAGTAAAAAATATGTACTAGTTCATATACGTCATTCAAAAAACTAATGATGATAAAAGGTTTGGTGGAATTTTATATTATAACTGAATTATTTAATCATCATACAGTAAAAAACTTGTGTCATTTTTAAGGCAGTAGGGTTAAACAGTGTGCAATCTTTTCAGAAGGATGTTTTTCTGGTAGAAATTTATAATGTTTTTTAAAGTATAAATTATCCATTTTTAAGTGCTCTTTCCTTATTCGAAATTTTTCTGAAGGAACAGAAAAAAAAAAAAAGTTTATGTCACACTTTTACAAAAATGATTTGATTGCTTATTTTACAAGATTATGACCTAATAAATAGTGAAAAAAATCAGTACTAGTTCATAAAACTAATTATGATAAATGGTTTGGTTTGAAAAATTTCGACGTTATAACTGAATTATTTAGTCATCATACAAAAAATTGACTTGCATCACTTATAAGGCAGATACTAAATAATGCAATTTTCAGAAGGATTGCAGTTCATTTTTTCTTGTAGAAATACATTACGTGTGCATCCATATATTTGAAAATTAATTGTCGAAATGAGAAAAAAACAGTACTAGCTCATGATTTTCAAAAAAAATTATGATAAATGGTATGGTGGAATTTTTAGTGTAATTAAATTATTTAATTGTAATATAAAAATGAGTTGTGTTTAAGCAGATAGGATAAAATTGTACTATCTTTCCAGAAAGATGTTTTTCTTGTACTAAACTTGTAGAAAAGGTCTGATTTTGAACAAGATTCTAAGTGAAAAAACATCATGAAATCGTCATTCATAAAACTACGATAAAGGTTTGTCAGATAGATGTTTGTAATTGAATTAAACTCATGTTTGCCTTGTAACATGAGGGATGGCCAACCCCCCGAACATTTTTCGACACGTGAGATTTATCACACTTTTATAAAATATATTTATTTTAGAATGGCCAAAGTTGAAACCCTTTTATAAATGTCAAATTTATCATTTCGACGTTATCGCAAAATTTCGTCAAAATTTTCGACAAATTTTTGAATAAAAAATACATTACGTGTGCGTCCATCTAATCAAAAATGAACTGCCGAAATGATGAGAAAAAAAATTAACTTTGAATTTAAAACAACATTCTTGCGAATATACTATAGGAGAGATATTGCCTGTTTTATTGATGAGTTTGCAGTTATGAGTTCGCAGAATATAATTATATTGTATTCTGAGAACTCATGATGCTCATGTATCTTGGAACACATAATATAGCAGGTTCTATGTTTCACTTTTATTATTGACCTCAATGAAGCAAGCGACAATCCCTAGATATGCACAGTTGAAAGAAGAACAGAAAAAGAAAACAAAATTTCTAGAAACTCAGGCACATCTTAGAAATAAATAAGGACTCGGGAACTAGTGGAAAAAAGGAGTTCGCTCAATAAATCAAATGTGTGAGCAATCACGTTTATGAAGCATATTCGATTTTTTTTTAGCAGTTCATTATATTTCAAATACCTTTTAATACTTAAATATTTAAAAAAACAATTACGTTATTTTCAATAGATCTTGCCAGTTTACTTTTACTAATTTCAATAGATATTTTTACTATATCAATGCATTATGTTACAATTCAGTAATAACATGGGCACATGACCATAAAAAATAACTTAACATTTTTAATTCTAGGTTGCAATCGGTACAATAGGTGTTTCCATAGAAAAATAATAGGATGCTATCGGTGCTATAGGTGTTTCCATAGATAAATAATAGGATGCTATCGGTGCTATAGGTGTTTCCATAAATTAATAATAGTATGCAATCGGTACAATAGGTGTTTCCATAGATAAATAATAGGATGCAATCGGTGCGATAGATGTTTCCATAGAAAAATAATAGTATGCAATCGGTACAATAGGTGTTTCCATAGATAAATAATAGGATGCAATCAGTACAATAGGTGTTTCCATAGATAAATAATAGTATGCAATCGGTACAATAGGTGTTTCCATAGATAAATAATAGTATGCAATCGGTACAATAGGTGTTTCCATAGATAAATAATAGGATGCTATCGGTACAATAGGTGTTTCCATAGATAAATAATAGGATGCAATCGGTGCAATAGGTGTTTCCATAGATAAATAATAGGATGCAATCGGTGCAATAGATGTTTCCATAAATTCTTATTTATTTCTTAGTTTCATTTTGAGATTTTAGACACCATTTTTCCTTTTGCCTGACAGAACGTCAGTGCATAATGGGTCATTGACCGTTTGTATTATCTTTGGTTCCTTTTCTCCACCTAAACAATGAATTCCGTGATTTTTTTTTTTTCATTCCCTTCCACAAACAACAAGGGAAAAAGAAGATCTCTATAAAGTGGCAAAGAGAAAAACGAGATGAAATTCTTTCGTTACAAATCTTTATCGAAAAGCCCGCGTGTGTGGTAGGGGGGGGGTCGGCGAAGGGAAAGAATGGAAGGAAGGGGGAGGGGGCTGCCCCAGGAAATGAATTTCTAACAGCAAAGCGCCAATTTCTGTTATTTCGAGACACTGATATTTTCAACGTTAAGTTAATACTTCACTCCCGATCCTCCCAAATCCCCGGCTCTTTGTAACGAGATTAGGAACAATGCTTTTCATTTGATCTCTCTCGATTGTTTCCATTGCTCAGATGGCTTTTTTTTTCCTTCTTTTTTCCAATTTTTAAAGGGAAAAAAAAGATTCGTGTGTTTCCGGAAACAAACACGGCTCTGTTTGAGGAAAATCATTTCTTCTCTTCTTTCACAATGTGAGTTTGATGCTAGAAAACGAAAGTCTTAAGTTTTAAAATTAATTTCGAAGTTTATTAAGGTTGAATAAATTTTTTTTTTTTTTAAACTACAATTTGCTGTTTCAAGAATATTTTGAAAACAACCCCAATTACACAGTCCAGTCACATTAATGTGACCACCTGTCAAAAAGCCAGAATAGACACTCTTGTATATTCTGGCTTTAAGTGGAGTGTGATGTTTAAGCGGAATTCTTTATATACACTCCACTGCAATGTGCTGCCACCAGCCTTTTGTGATGGGTTATTTCACGTTGACGTCGAAAGTAGGTGGTGGTCACATTAATGGGACTGGACTGTTTATTTATTATAAAAACTTTTTTCCCTGCATATCGGTGTAGTGTTTTCCATTTATGTCAGGGGTGGCCAACCCAAAGATATCAGATCATAAAGAAAATTCTGTTCGTTTGTTTTGTAGGACTATTATAAAACATGATAACATTAATACAATTTCTAATTATCTGCGAAAAAAAATAAAGTGGATAATCTATAATAGTGGCATAAATAGGAAATTAGCTTATCAGTAATTTAGGACCGCAATTTCATCTTTAAAGGTTGCAGCATACCGAGAAAACTCTTTTGATGGGATATGGAAACAGTTATTTACTATCAGCTGTTGAGTGGCAATCAAACAACAGTCTCTGAAATATGCTATCAGCAGTTAACTCATTTAAAAGGTTTTTTACGAAAAAAATTTATAAACAGAAAAGGAAATATTTATAGTATGGCGATGCCAAACTCTTAAAAGGATGATTAATGATCCTGTAGATCAGGAGGTGGCCAATCAAAAAATGATCTTGTATGTCACTTGGGAAATGTGTCATAACTCCGAAGGCAGCACATAAAATCATATATCCCCATATTAGAATTAGACCCACTGTAGACATTTTTTGGGAGTGAAAAATTGAAATATAAATATGTTTTGTTTACTATTATTCCTACATGTAAACATAGATAATATAATAATAATGATACTAAACGCACTCCTGTGAAGAAATATATAACACTAAAAAGGAAATATATAAATATAAACGAAATAAAAAAAGGAAATCATTAAAAAATATTTATTTGACTACTGCGACAGCTGTTTCTCCTCTCTTTCACTTAGCTTTTGCAAATCGAACTCAATTTGGGTATTTGGACACCGTAATAGGTGTTATGTTTGAGCGTGTTTTGTGTTAGGTCAGGTTCAATTTCGAGGGGGAAAAACGATTAGAAGCTGTAAGTTGAAAAAATGAGCCAAAATCTTGAACTAAGTGTCTGGTTTGTTCTGTTATCAACAATCAACTGTGCGTACCTAGGGATGGTCACTGAGGTGACTTAAAGTGAAACATAGGACCTGTTATATTGGATGGTCCAAGATGCGCTCGCATCGTAAGTTCGCAGACTATAATTTATTCGTTCCGCGAATTCATAAATGTAAAAGCCATCAATAAAACAAGCAACCTCTGTCCTATATTCGCAAGACTATTATTTTAAAATCAAAGTTAATTTTTCTCTCATCATATCGACAGTTCATTTTTTGATATCGTGATACACGAATAATGTATGTTTTGAATACATTAGTTTTCGCTGCTTTGGCGCTACTTGGCATTATCTACACTGAAGTGACAAAAGTCATGGGATAACAATATGTAAATTTTCAGATGGCAGTAGCATCGCGTAGAACAGGTATAAATGCGCAGTGCTTTCGCAGAGCTTTCATTTCTGTTCAAGTTATTCATGTGAAGAGGTTTTGACGTGATGATGACCGCACGACGGGAATTAACAGACTTTGAACGCGGAATGTTAGTTGGAGCTAGACGCAGGGGTCATGCCATTTCGAAATCGTTAGGGAATTCAACATTCCCAGATCCACTGTGTCAAGAGTGTGCCGAGAGTATGAAATTTCAGGCATAACATCCCACCATGGACAGCGCAGTGGTCGACCGCCTGCACTTAACGACCGAGACCAGCGATGTCTGCAAAGAGTCGTACAGACAAGCAACACTGCGTCAAATAACCGCAGAAATCAATGTGGGACGTACAAGGGACTTGTCTGTTAGAACTGTGCGGAGAAATTTGGCTTTCTTGGGCTATTTCAGCAGAAGACCGACTCGAGTGCCTTTACTGACAGAACGACATCGCTTGCAGCGACTCTCGTGGGCACGTGAGCATATCGGTTGGTCCCTAGATGAATGGAAAACCGTGGCCTGGTCCGATGAGTCACGATTTCAGTTGGTAAGAGCTGTTCTTAGGGTTCGAGTGTGGCGCAGACCCCACGAAGCCATGGACCCAAACTGTCAGCAAGGCACTGTTCAAGCTGGTGGTGGCACCGTAATGGTGTGGGCTGTTTTTTCATGGAATGGACTTGGTCCTCTGGTGCGACTTGGAGATCACTTGCAGCCATTCATGGACTTCATGTACCCAAACAGCGATGGAATTTTTATGGATGACAATGCGCCATGTCACCGGGCCACAACTGTTCGCGATTGGTTTGAAGAACATTCTGGACAATTCCAACGAATGATCTGGCCACCTAGATCGCCCGACATGAATCCCATCGAGCATTTATGGGACATCATCGAGAGGTCTTTTCGTGCCCAAAATCCTGCACCATCAACGCTTTCACAATTATGGACGTCTATCGAGACAGCATGGCTCAATATTCCTGCAGAAGACTTCCAACGACTTGTTGAATCCATACCACGTCGAGTTGCTGCACTTCGCCGGGCGAAAGGAGGGCCGACACGATATTAAGAGGTATCCCATGACTTTTGTCACTTCAGTGTATATATATATATTTTGTAAAAGTGTGATGCATCTCACGAGCCGAAAAATATCCAAGGTGGGCTGTAGGTTGGCCAACCCTGATTTATATGCTCCGCAAACAGATGGAAGGGTGTGAAACTTTATCTCTTTGAAAACTTGCAGTAAAAGCTGCGATATCCTTCCCTGACGTATGTGATAAAACTCGGAAAATCCAATCAAGCAGCCTGACTGTCAATGCAAAACTGCCTGCATTCCCATCGAGTTTCTCCGTTTCTGAAAGCAGCGGATTCTAACCTGAATCCTGCTACACTCTCAGTGGAAATCTACCGTTGTCACGAGAGAAGGGTGAAAAGTAATACAAAATTTATATTAAAACTTAAGGAATTATTTAATAAATTCTGAGGGAAAGGAACTCAATTCGAGACCTGGCAAGATAGCCTACACGAAATTTCCCATATTTCAGTCATGAATAAGCAAGAAAATCGGTAGACTAGAAAATCTATTTTAGCGTCAAGGATTTAGTCCAACTGACATCTACAAATTGGCATGGCACAATGGGAAAACTTATAGTATAAATGATATGGGTGATTATAATTGAAGTTCCACTTTCAAAATGCTGTAAAAAAAGAGCCACTCGTCACAATGAATTCCAATTTGAATTGAAGACACTGGCAGAAGGGGGAAACAGTATAGCATCAGAAAAAAATTCCAAAGTGTATTAACAGAGGCACTGTAAGCGGTATAAAGGAAGTGAATTCGGATGCCAGTGATATTTTGTATAGCAATGACAACGTATTTGGCATGAGTTGCACATTAAACCCACTGCAGTGTTCAATGTGCTTGATTGTTTCGGTTATTTGGATGGAAAAAAGGCTTCCAACTTCCAAGTTGTGACACTGTAAGTGGAAAGCCCATCCACGACGGCAAGATCATATCCAATTGGATGGGAAAAACTCGGTTTAATTTTTTTTTTATGCTATACCGTTTTCCCCTTCTCCAAATATCTTCAGTTCACATTTGAACTCATTGTGACGAGTGTTTCTTTTTTTTTTATTTATCCGTTGAAATATGTATACAATTTCATACAGTTCATAATGGCATTTATAATCCCATTTTTAGTGTCTATTTGATATCCATAATTTTATCATTTTAAATTGAATATTTTTGAGAATACTGAGAGTTGAATTTGCACTATATTTTCAATTTACTATGAAAACTATTTTCGTTTTTATGAAAATAGGGCTTTTTTATTACTCAATTCAGAAATATTAGCGAAAAGAAATTGGAAAATAAGTACTTTCGGTTTGGCTTACTTTTATAAGCATCATCGTGATCAACATCATCAATTTTTTTATTGCATTTTTACTTTCATATACTTTCTACTTGTAATCGTCCATTTTTAGATTATTGAATCTTTTAACGTACCTATTTAAAAGGTTTATATTTATTCATAAATCATTGTGAATTATTTTTCAACGACAATACTTGACGAAGAATAACAAATATTTAAATGTGATATTTTTAGGGCCTCCATCAATAGACATACATTTTATTTCATCGCTTTCAAAGGTAATGCTACACTGTACAAAAAAAAAAAAAAAAAAAAAATCACCTATTGGGAGAAAGAGATATCCGTCCCGTTTAACGGCAATCTCCTTATCTTTCAGGCCGCAGGAAGATGCATTTGCGGCCGAGAGGAAATGGGCTATCGTGCGGTGGATCAGTCCCTTCCGGATGATGCTTCAACGGTAAGTGCATCTTGCGCTCAATCTAGTACATTTTTATAACAAGCATCTTCACTGAATCATAAGCTTCCATAGGCAATGAGAGGAAAAACTGTTTTCCAGTTTACTAGTTTTCCATTTTTTCTATAGTTTACTACTGTGCCCAAAAAGTAAGACCAGTTATTTTTTTTTTTAAAACTCTTTATTTATTCTTCCAAATGTATTTCATCGCCTTCAAAGTCATCCCCTCCGGACACAATGCACTTATGCCAACTTTTTTTCCGATCCTCAATGCAAGCTGAAAAGTCATCGGCAGGAATGGCCTTCAAAGGGTCATCGGCAGGGATTCAGTGTTTTCGGTACCAATCTTGTTTTGACGTGTTTGAAGCCCAAAACATCAATTAAAATGAATTTTGAAATTCCAACATCCTCAACAAAGTCTCTAATTGTAAATAGATGGTATGCAAGCACCAAATCCTTAAATTTTTGGACTTGAGCTTCGTCTGTTGAGGTCGACCAGGGGGCTCTTCGTCTTCAACGCGTTCTCTGCCTTCTCTGAACCGTTTTTACCACTCGACGTTTTTAGTTAGCTCAATGAATTCAGACATTTCAAAAATCGTCGGAATCAGTTTTACCGTCTCACAAAGTCAAGCGTAACTCCAACTATATACTAGAAATAATAATGAAATTTTAAAAAAGAAAAGAAAGAAATAATAAAAAATAAATGAATATTTTGACGTCAAATTTCCAAGGACAGTTCCAGCAACCTAAAAACAGAAAATAAATTGAAATTTTATAAGCCAAGGGAATTTTTAATTGAAAATCGTCTTCCTTTTGGACACAGTAGTATGTAAAAAAGCGGGTTATTTAATAACTCATCTATTTATGCTTTTATACTCACCTATTTACACGTTTTTAGGGTTATTTAAAAGAAAAAAATGTTAAGTATTATATGCAGTTTATTTTTTATTTCGATATTTTAATTAAAAAAAAAAATTCAAGTGCTTATTTTAATAAAACTTTTATTTCATAAACTCGTATTAATTAAAACATTATATGTATAACGTTATAGTATAACTACAAACCCAGTAGAGATCTCTTCATTTATAAAATAACATAGTTAACTTTTTTATCATTTATTTATTTGTTTATTTATTTATTATTTATTCATTTATATATTTTTTGTAAAATTAAAAAGAAGTTCCTTTTGAAAAAAAAAAATTGTAATTTTAGATGTTTTTAAGATTATGAATAGAAATTTGTAAATTTATGTGCTTTTCCAAATTAAAGTTCCCACTAATTTATTTTTTAAAAAAGGAAATTTTTGGGGATGTAATGAAATAAAATTTTTCTACGCAGAAAAAAAAATATGCATACCAATAAAAACGAAAGATATGTATATAACCGTAGGTCTCTGTCTAACAGAATCGTAGAGTGTTGTGGGGGGTAGTGTCACTCGCGTCCGTAGCCTGTCTTCAAGCTACACGCGCCCCCCTGGGTAGTACTAAATGAGTAACAGCGGTGCAGCCCTTGCTGAGGACATATTAACTGTCTCTGTATTACCAGCTGCATTAGAACATATATATTGTAAAAATTATTTAAAATTATACATGAGTGTAAATTCATTTACTAAATAAATAACACAAAAGACAGACAGTAAAAACATAGCAATTGCTTGACAAACAAGCAACTTCATTTGTTAGAAAATTTCGATAAAAAAGGATGACAATTTCTAACAAATGAAGTTGCTTATTTGTCAAGCATTTCTTACTGTGCTGTCTTGTGTTGACTAGTAAGTGAATTTACACTCATATATTTTAAATAATTTTTACAATATTATTCTAATACGCTATTCGAGGATTAATATGTCCTCGGCGGCTTTACACCACTATTCTTTGCAAGGGGCGCGTGTAACAGCGTTAGACAGAAGACCCTACGGTTTTCGTTTTGGTATGCGTATTTTTTCTGCGTAGATTTTGTGCGATCAAAATTTCCTTAGTGGGAGCACAGCTGGAAAAGCATAAATTACAAATTTCTATTCATATCTTAAAAACATCTAAATTACAATTTTCAAAAATTTTCTTTGAGCACAAAAATATAAATGAATATAAATAATAAATAAATAAACAAAATAAATAAATGATAAAAGACCAACTATGTTATTTTAAATGAGATCTCTACAATTTTGTAGTTATACTATAACGTTATACATATAATGTTTTAATTAATACAGTTTATGAAATAAAAGTTTTATTAAATAAGCATTTTTAATTAAACAAAATAAAAATAAGCTGCATATATACCCCAGCATTTTTTCTTTTAAACAACCTAAAAAACGTGGCAAATGGAAGTGATATGCATAGATGAGTTGTGCCCGCTTTTTACTACTGTGTCCAAGGAGGGCGATTTTCCCAAAAACAACTATTTTCTGTTTGCTGGGCTTTATTATTTCTTTTAAAATTTCATTATTTCTAATCATCTCAAGACAGATTTGCTTTGGACTTTGTGAACGTCGTTGTTCGACGTTTTGAATGTCTGAGTGGTAATAAGCGTCGTGTTAGCTGAGAAGGCTTGAGAAACGTTCGAGCGAAGTGATCGACTCCAACCCAGTCAAAATTTAAGGACTGTGCTAATCTGTTTACAGTGAGACGTATTTGAGAACTCAAAATTCGACACGATATTGTTTTGAATGCTACGTCAAGAAGCTGGGTAACCGAAAACGCGAATCCCCGCCGTGTTCCACGAAATTCCCTACCGATGTTTCACCGTGGCGGCATAAGCGGAGAAGCACTGGCTGTGAAAGCGGAAATAAAAAGTTTTAAAAAAATAACTGTCTTTTTGAACTGTGTAAACTATGAAAAATGAAGCAACTGGAAGCGGTTTTCCTCTCATTGCCTATGAGTATGATTCGGTGAAGATGCTTTTGTTATAAAGCAACGCTGGAACCCGGCGCAGATGCGCTTACCGACAGCACATCATCCCGAAAGAGGACGTCCGCACGGTGCTTATTCCTCTCGGCCCGCAAAATATCTTTCTGCGGCCTGAAGGCAACGAAGATCTTTGCTCACAGTAAGGCGATTTTTTCTTTTTATGCAGTCTAACGATACCTTTAACGATAACTAAAATGTATGTCGATAAATATCATTTAAATATTTGTTCTTTCAAATCAAATCTTATCGTTAACTAACCGCAATGATATGAATGAAGAGCCTTTAATATAGGCGCGTTAAAATTCAATAATCGTGGACGATTATAGTAGAAAATAACTATGAAAGTAAAAATGCTATTAAAAAAATTGATGATGTTGATGCGATGAGTGCTTGTAAAGGAAGCA
This sequence comes from Caerostris extrusa, assembly GCA_021605095.1. Lineage (NCBI taxonomy): Eukaryota > Metazoa > Arthropoda > Arachnida > Araneae > Araneidae > Caerostris > Caerostris extrusa. Next base: position 3,780 of record BPLR01017265.1, on the reverse strand, counting down.
GGCCGAGGTGACTGCGCTAATATTTCTAATTGAGCCCACTATTTTCATAAAAACGAAAATAGATTTTCATGAACAAATTAAAATATGGAGTGCAAATTCAACTCTCAGCTATTCTCAAAAAAATATTCAATTTAAAATGATAAAATTATGGATATCAAATAGACACTAAAAAATGGGATTATAAATGCCATTATAACTGTAATAGTGTATACATCAACGGATAAATCAAAAGAAGCACTCGTCACAATGATTCAAATGAACTGAAGAAGATATTTGGAGAAGGAAAACGGTATGGCATAAAGTCAAGCCAAAGCTCCCCATCCAATATGATCTTGCCGTCGCCAGATGAGCTCCCGCTACAGTATGTGCAGCTTTGAAGTTAGAGAAGCCTTTCAGCCGAGGCAATCAGCATTGAGCGCTGCAGTGGAGTTGGCAGCTCATGCCAAGCTACGTTGTCATAGCACAAATATCACTGGCATCAGCTTCACTAAAGCTTCACCACTTTTACTGTCTGTTAATACACCTTTTTTTCGTGCTCTGTTTCCCCCTTTCTGCCAGTGTCTTCAATTCAAAATTGGAGTGACAGTTGTCTTTTTGGTGGAACTTCAGTATAATCACCCATATCGCTAGCTGCTATAAGTTCCCGATGATATGTATTGTAGATGTCGGATAAATCCTTCAGGCATAAAATAGGTGCCTTCCTGATCTACCGATTTTCTTTGCTTGTCATGACTGAGAAATATGAAGGCTGTTTTCCTCAGCGCCAGTCTCGGAGGCCAGTTAAAATTTGACCAAGTGGTTCACTTAGCAAGTTTTAATATAGAATTTTGTACACTGCCCTTTCCTCTCGTGACAACTTGGAACACTGAAATGTGGGAACCAGTTGAATCCGCTCAGAAACGGAGAAACTCGATGGGGCCTCTGCAGGCTGATTTTACAGTCAGGCATCCAGTTTTCATGCGTCGGGAAGATCTCGGCTTTGCTAGTTTTCGGGACAGAGTTTCACTGCCCGCTCCATCTGTTTGCGGGCATATTTGAGGTTATTAACCCAGCCCGCAGCGGATATTTTTCGTCACACTACAAAATATGTATATACACTGAGTGACCATGGGATTACCTCTTATCGTGATCGGCCCTCCTAAGCCCGGCAAATCAATATGATGGACAAGTCGTGGAAATCTTCTGCGGGAATGTGGCCATGCTGCTCTCGATAGACGTCCATAGTGAGTACGGAATTTGGGCACCGAAAAATTCTCGATGATATCCCCATACTCGTGTCTGTCCTCCGTCTAGGCTCAAGCCAAATCATTCGTTAGGTAATCCCATATTTTCAAACCAATCGCGAAGCTGACTAGCATCCATAAAAAATTCCATCACTTCTTTAGGCCGAAAGTCCATGAATGACGCAGAGGCTCAAGTCAGCGGCTCAGCCACTCACGGCCACCACCAGCTGAGCTGAACCTTGCTGACGGTTGAGTCCGGGTCTGCCTCAGGCACCCAGGCAGCTTCGCCTGGCTGAGAATCGTGACTCTGTCAGACCAGGCTCTGAACTCTCCATTCGTCTAGGGACAACCATTTCAGCTCGTGCCCACACGAGAAGTGCGCAGCTGATACTGTCAAAAGGCCTTTCAGTCGGTCTTCTGCTGAGGCTCTTGAAAGCCAAGAGCTCCGCGTGGCAGACCATGCCTCCCACTGCTGCGGTGTGACTGACGCAGTGGTACTGTCTCTTTCGTATCCTGGTCTCTAAGATGGTGATGCTGAGGAGTGCCTCGGCACATGACACAGTGGATGCAGGAGATGTTGGAGGCCCTGGCACATTTCAGATGGCCTTGAGCTGCAACACCAGCCCAACTGTCCGTGCGGCTCATCACGTCAAAACTCTTCACATGAGTAACGGGCAGGAAATGAGCTCTGCGCTGCACGCATTACCACCTGTTGCACACGTGCTACTACCATCTAAAAATTTTATATTGTTATCCCCATGACTTTGTCACTTCAGTGACAGATGTGCAACTAATAACGTTTAAAACATCACATTATTCGTGTACATCTGACTGTCAAGTATGATGAGGAAAAAATCCAACTTTGACTTTAAAATGTGGTGCGCTAGGGTTGAGGTTGCTGTTTTATTGATGGCTACATTTGTGCGGAACAATAATTCTGTGCCGAACGTTGATACGGCGCATCTTTAATGGCAGGTCATGTTTCACTCACAAAAGAAGTCGCTCGATCATCGGCACACGGATGACAGGAGCAAACCAGACCTTAGTTCAACTCGGCTTACAGCTTCTAATCTTTCCCCTCAGGCGAACCTGACCTAACACAAAACACGCTCTTTTCATACGTGTCCCAAATACCCAAATTATTTCACAGAAAGCTGAAGGAGAAACTGGCTGTCGCAGCAATCAAATAATATTTTTTAATGATTTTCCTTTTTTATTTCGTTTATATTCTCTATTTCCTTTTAGTGTTATATATTTCTTCACGGGAAGTGCATTTAATATCGTAAACATGATATATTATCTATGTTTACATGTAAGTGGCAAACAAAAAACATGACTATATTTCAATTTCACTCCCAAATATGTATAACAATTCTAGCTAATATGTTTTATGTCTTTGCCTTCAGGAGACATATTTTTCACATTTCCCAAGTGACTGTCTAGATTCATTTTGATGTACTCTGATCTGCAATCATCCTTTAAGTTTGGCATCGCCACCCTATAGCACAAGTAAATCCTTTTTAAGCCAGCTGCTGATAGCATTTCAGAGACTGTGTTTGACGCCGCTCAACAGCTGTGTAAATGGCTGCCATATCCCCTTGAAGTTTTCGATGCTGCATTTTAGTGAAGAGGTACGGTCCTAAATTGCGATAAACTAATTTCTATTTATGCCACTTTATTATAGATTACATCCACTTATTTTTCGCGAATAGTAGAAAATTGCTGTTAATATTATCATGTTTTATAACAATCCTACACTTTGCTCGATCTGATATCTTTACCCTGACTCATAAATGGAAAACACTACACCGTATACGCGGGAAAAAAGTTTTTTATAATAAATAAACTGTCAGTCCCGATGATAGCGATACCACCTGCTCGACGTCGGCGATAATAACAAACAGCTTTTATTGTGGAGTATAAAGTCGCTTATTACCACGCACTCGCAAAGCCAGAATATACCGGAAGTGTCTATTCTGGCACGGTAGTGTCACATTAATGGGACTTTGGACTAATGACAGAAGGGTTGTTTTCAAGTATTCTTTGAAACGGCTAGTATGATTTAAAACTAGCAATAAACTTCAGAATTATTACAAAACTTAAGACTTTCTTTCTAACCTCACATTGCGAAGAAATGTTTCTGGCGCAAGCTTCGTCAATTGCTGAAAAGCCTGAATCTTTTTTTCCCTTTTAAAAGAAGGAAAGCCATCTACAGCAATGGAAGCTCAAGTGGCATTGTTCAATCTCGGTACAAAGAGCCAGGGTGCAGGAGGATCCGGGAGGGAATGGCTATTAGCAACGTTGAATATCAGTGTCTCAGGCTGGCGCTTTGCTGACAAATTCATTTCCTGGGGCAGCCCCCTCCCTTTCCTCCCATTCTTTCAACACCACACCTTGGGCTTCGATCAAGATTTGTAACAATTTCATCTCGTTTGCCACTGCAGAAGATCTTCTTTTTTCCATACATTTATTGAAGGGAATGAAAAAAAATCACGGAGTCGATGGTGCGTCAGCCAACCCATTGCTCACATGACATTTCTGTCAGGGCAACACGTGC
>BPLR01017264.1:0-81351 GCA_021605095.1 Caerostris extrusa | reverse complement strand
TACTGTTTGCATATAAAAAACACTGATAAAAATCTATCTGAAATTGAGAATACTATTGAGATACTATCTACTATATAATACTATTTAATACTATCTACTATTGAGAATTCAATAACATTTATTTAAAAAAGACTTTACTTGTATTTATACTTTTTGTAATCAATTTATGCGATTGCATTAAATCTTTTAAAGCCCCAGTTTCAGCATCAAAGGGATCATAAACAAGTAATACAAAAATTTTTTTTTTTTAAAGTCACTTCCTACTTTTTTTTTCACTATATTGCAAAAGTCCTTTATAAATAATTTTCATTCATTTTCTTACGTTTATCTGGCGCCATCTATTGGTAGATATATGCAACTTAAATCTAAAAATATATATAATTACTTAATTAAATTTAATTACCGAATTAATTTTTGACAAAAACTGTATTAACATCAAGTTAAAAAAAAATGTATATGAACTTGAGTGAATGAATAAAAGTATTTTATTAACGATTGAAAATTTGAACAAGATATATATATAGGGAGAGTGTGAACTAATAATAGGAATGGAAAAACATTCAAAAGCAAAACGCACGTGGGTTTCTTAAGTGATATAAATTATATAAATTGCTTTATGCTAACTGCTAAATATCAAAGAGATATGAACTCTTACAACTATATATATATATATATATATATATATATATAAATTTATAATATATATATATATATATAAATTTATAAGGAACAATATATAAAGGAACTAGGAAGGAATATATAATGGAATATATAATGGAAGGAATGATCTAGAAACAAGAGCGTTTCGCCTAACAAAATTGTAGATGAAATTATTATAAATTCAGAGATTTTAGAGTTATTCATTCAGTGATCGAAATACACCTTCACAGAGTTTCGATAGTATTGGCAAAGCGAGTTTAATCTATTTTGGAGGCTTTCAAAAGGAATGCTGGAAAAGATACCTTTAAAATTAAAAGTATCTATTTAAGTGCTCATTTCAGCTGCTCATTGTCTAAACTCCTTGTGTGAACCACTGAATACTTTGAAGGACCATTTTTCGACTTTGTACAGTGAGTCTTTTCTTAGGGACGTGAAACTGAAGACAAATACATCAGCGCATCTAGCTCATAAAGCCGTTCTCAGTGCCCGGTCTTCCGTTTTCCAAGCCATGTTCCTGACTGAAATGAAGGAAAAATCCGGCCAGTGCGTCTAAATACCGGACTTGTAGGAAGAGACGGTTCGCTCGATGCTGCAGTTCATGTACAAGGCAGACCTCCCAGACCTCCGCTGGAATACTGCCTGTCGGTTGTACCAGGCGGCTGACAAGTACGAGATCCTCTCCTTGAAGAAGACGTGCTCTTCCTTCCTGGTGTCCAACCTGAGTGTCACCAACGCCTGCGAGCTGTTGACCCTCTTCGACGTGCACCAGGACACTGACCAAAAAGCAGGCTGTGCAGGAATTCATGCTGAAACAAGACGCAGAATTCTTCAGTTCAGACAAGTGGAAGAAATTCATGGAAAGCAACCTGAAACTAGCTGCAGATAGTATGGTAATAAAACTCCAGAAATAAACTCCAATACCAGTAATAATCAATGTGAGTAGGTCATTTAATGAAAATTTCTTTTAGATGTTTAAAAGTTTGTATGAAATTTGTATATTTAAATCATTTAAGTTTTCTTTTTGTATTGTATTGTACATTGCTTGTATTTATTTGTATAATGTATTACATTTTGCATGTTGTCATTATCAGAATTTTATGAGGCGCTATTAATGTAGAAGAGAGGACAAGTTTGTACTGTTTGATGTTTCAACTTTCAAGTTTTATTCAGTTTTATATACAAATTTTGTTCATGTCTATGTCTTTATGTCATGACTTGTCTCGCACTCTGTCTGTCTGGCTGAGTTTCTTCAATTTTCTCCAACACAATATAATTGAGAATTAATGGCGAATTCTAAATGGAGAATCTCTCACTAATGGCTCGTTCCCACCGAAGCGTGAGGCTTTTAAGCGTGAAGCGTTGACCAATCACTAGCCTCGTTCAATCGTTTGCCTGAAATCGATTTTAAATCAACCTCTTCGAGTTGACCAACTTTCAACGAATTAATAAATGTGTTTATAAACAAGTTTTTCTTGGTTACTGATGGTTCGAGTATAATGCAAAAATGACGATTAACTAGAATTCGTTTCTGTACTCATGAAATAGCAGTTATTTCGATGCGAAATAAAAAAAATTTGCAGCTTTATACTTGATGCTAAAAATATTTTGACCCTTGAATGTTGGCCAAAAAATGATTATTAATTGTAATTATTGTATTATTATTTGTAATTTGATATAGTGGTTGTATTAATTTCTCCATCATGCGATAGTTGCCTGTGGGCCAATCGGCTAGCGCTCTGGCCTTTGGTACCGCTGGTTTCAGATTTTAATCCTGGCGGTGGCAAGGATGTTTGTGAGTGGTTCGGAATCCACATTAAACTGTAGGTCGTCTAATTAGCCTAAAGTGTCATAAAATGACCGTAGAGCGACAAACCAAACCAAACCGACCGTATAAGATCTCGTTTCACCTTTTGTGTCCAAATGGACATTGGTTTTCTTTATACGCCCTTAAATCGTTCCAAAACGTTGGACTTAATCCAAACGAGGAGCTCTGATGGCCAATTGGCTAGTATAGGGTTCAGGTTCGAATCCTGGTGTTAGCATGGACGTTTGTGAGTGGTTCGGAATCCATATTAAACTGTAGGTCGTCTAATTAGTCTAAAGTGTGCACAAAATTACCGTAGAGCAACAAACCAAACCATTTCATGATTCATATTTTAAATTTTGTGTGTTACAAAATGATATAATTATAAAATTTGTAAATTGTACAAGGTAAATTTATCCACTTCTAAATAAGTATTTTTTGGGAGCAATGGTAATAAAATTCTAATGAATTCTAGCCTATACGTGTAGGATTCGAGCTTATACAAGAAACGCTAATTTTCAGATTTTGGCCGCATAACGAAACGGAATTAATCGCCAAATTAAAAATGTTAAGTGCTCCATGCGTAATAAACATCAATCTACCATTTCATCACATTACCAATTTTCCGATGCTAAAATTAGTGAAAATGAAAATATTTAAGGACTACGTGAAATGCTGTTATAATAAATTTACCTACATATTTCATGTGCAAATTTAATATTTTAGCTTTAAAATTTTGCCAATTACTTTTCAATTCGTTATTTGTAAAACTGGAGACCTGATGACCGAGTGTCTAGTACTCGAAGCCACAGGATTCGTGTTCGAGTCCCGGCGGTGTCATGGATGTATGTAGTGGTTCGAATTCATTTTTAAACTATAGGTCCCCGTCTAATATGACTACGGCTACTACACCACAGCATATCACTGTTCCCAGAGCTGAGTTGCTCGTATACAGTTTGGGAATGATGTGGTGGAGAAATCTGATTGGGCTTTGTGACGCTCTACGATCATATGAGACAGGGACCTACGACTTAAAGTGGAAACTTAAAGTGCTACGGCTTATTCCGAACCACTACATACATCCATGACACAGCCGGGACTCGAACCCGAAAACCTGTGGTACCAAGCGGCAGAGCAGTAGCCTCTCGCCCATCGCGCCCTTGGTCTAATATGACTGTATAGCGTTGGGGGTTGGGCTTGTCAACTCTTTCCCGTAAAAAAAAAAAAAATCCCTGTTTCGAAATCTGCCAGTAGACGACGACCATGGTCCTACATGGACTAAAGTGTCCCGGATTCCTTAAAGGAAGCTGTAAGCCAATTCGCCAGATAAGTTTTATTTATTTATTATTTTGTTCCCCTGTTAGTGAAAAATGTAAGAGAAAGTATTTTTACACAATCCTGATGGTGAATATCTAAAAACAATGAATTATAATGCAGCCTTAAGCCAATTAGCCAGATATGGTTTTTTTTTCTCATATAGTGAGAAATGTAAAACCCTTACTGAATTAGTATTTTACACAATACTAATTTTGCATTACAAATTATTAGAGTGCAGCTGTAAGGCAACCAGTGAAAAATGTAAAAGGAACTGATTTTGAATGTCTAAAAACAATGCATTAGAAATAATTACAAGAGATTTGAAATGTTCGGCAGAATATTTTGTATACAGTATTCGATTAGCTTCTACCAAATTGGTTCTTGAAATTTTTACTCTATATATGTTAACATTTTCTTCATTTTGAGCGCTTTTCTCAGATTGGTCTTGTATTGTTGGCCAAAAAAATTTGTTTTTTTTTGTTTTGTCTATATTAAATATATTTGTGGCGAACGAATTAATTTTTACACAATTAACGAAATAGATTTCCTTCTGAGATATTGTTGTCTTAGCATTTTTAAATACTCCAGTGAATCATGAATGTATACAATAATCATTTGGTCCCTAATCTAATAGTGTTCTTAGAAACGTATATTGAATAATAATTACTGCTTTTTGATAAGCTGTTAATTAACTATTTTAGCTAACTAATTTTCAAGCATTTTTTTTTTTTTTTCATTTAAGCTTTATTTGACAACATGTTAGGCCTGTGATGTATTGTTTGCATTGACGTCTTTATAGTTTTCGCAGCCTATAACGCAATGTTGCTAATTCCTCTTTAAAAGTTACCCTGAGATGAGACAGTGTCTGCATGTCCAGTGATTCTTGCTGAAATATGGTCAACGAATGTGCATTGAGCTGCATTGAGAAATGTATAAAAAGTAGAATGCAATACACAAATATGTAAAGCATTTTATCATAGGTTTCCTTCAATCAACGGTGTTAAAACTTAATTTATTTATTCGTTCGCCATTTTTAAATAAATATCAGAATAAAAAGTTTCATAGAAATACATGGAACACGAAATAAAATAATTTTTACTTTCGCAATAATGTTCTACGATTAAATATTAAAAATATATATATATATTATACATTTATTAAAATTTCAAACACAATACTAATTTTAATGGCGACGAATTAGCCTGCCTCAAAAATTTCACAGTAACACTCTCTTGTCTGTTTTGAACATTTGGCGACACATCGCCCATTCAACGAAGGCCGTTGGCGGTCAAAGCACTAAAGTCACTATCGATATAAAGTATCAAATGGAAATTTATCTTTTCTGGTTTTTTTAATTAATAACGAGCAACAAAATTTGCGTGTGGATAACTTATTTCGGATTAATTCTACAAAATCCGTAATATTTTTTAAACTTGATTTACTTTTAAATTTCTAGATGAAATTCTATTTAGAAATACGCAAGACTACTACAGTAAAAGTTTTTTTTTTTTAATATTAAAATACATTTCATTATATTATTAAAAAAATAATAATAATATTAATAATAAGATTTTCATGCTGGACTAAATGATGGCAACAAACCCCGAATTAAAAAAGTAAGGACAAACGAACTTATTGCAGTATTTCACACGGCTTATCTAATCAGTCCTTCTCTCTTTGATTATTCAACAAAAGCAGACATTTTTGTTATCTCAGTGTTTAATTTGTGAGACATGCGTAGAAAGTGCTTTGCAAGGGGAGTTTCTTGGTTTTCCGCTGTTATCTCCTTCGTTTTGATTCTTCCCGTGTAATCAACAGTACGCCGTAGACTGCGTGCATCGCAAGACATGGCATCGCAGCGGTTGTCTCAGAAGAATGCATTCTGTATTACCTGGATCGTAAAAAACTATAATTACTGGTGGTACTTGTCGCCAGGGAGAATTGAGAGTCCTGAATTCATCGTGGATACGATGGAGAAGACCAAATGGCGTTTAATTGTATATCCGCTGCCTTACTGTGGAACTATTGATTGTTTCCTCTCTCGGGTTGAAGAATGCGAAGGACCTCCAAATATCGAAGTGGAATTTCAGCTTGAATTACTCGCTATGGATGGTTCACCTCTGACATCACGTGTTTTAAAACATTCTTTTACGAAAGGCGATTCAAGTTATCTATTTGAAAGCGATATTCGGAATTCGTCCTATTTGCTTCATGGAAAATTGGCAGTTCGATGCACAATGAGGAAGAGCAATGGTTACATGGAAACGAGAACATTCCTTGCCCGCACAATAATGGGGGTCAAACGGAGGTCATTCAACTGGAAATTTTCTTATTACAACCTTCTAAAGGCTGAAAAATTAACTTATCGAATAGAACCAGCATCTGAAGATGAGATAGACATAACGTTGCATCTTTCTATATGTAGGGAAGAGTCTTGTGTTAATATGAGCATTACGTTGGTTCCTGACTTTAAGAAACCAATTGATTTCACTTTTAAATATGCGCTGTTTGATGCAGCAGGAAAGAGCCTAAAAGACGGAGAGTCCCTTGGTATGGATAACGAGTTGATATTTCAGCTGCTCTCTTTAGAAAAAGAACAATCCGAAAAAATCAGTTCTTCACCAAGAGATCATTTGACTCTACAATGCGAATGTGCCGATACAACAAAAGTTATCTATCAACACATCGAAAACATTGGCCAACCACAGGATTCACACAGAGCACAGGAACACCCCCACCCTTCAGTTACTGAAAACGCATTGACTGAAGCAGTTCATACTTTGAAGAAGCATTTTTCGTCCTTGCACAGTGAGTCTTTCCTTAGTGACGTGAAACTGAAGACAAATGCATCAACGCACCCAGCTCACAAAGCCGTTCTCAGTGCCCGGTCTCCCGTTTTCAAAGCCATGTTCCTGACTGAAATGAAGGAGAAATCCGGCCAGTGCGTCGAAATACCGGATTTGGATGACGAGACGGTTCGCTTGATGCTGCAGTTCATGTACACGGCAGACCTCCCAGACCTCCGCTGGAATACTGCCTGCCGATTGTACCAGGCGGCTGACAAGTACGAGATCCTCTCCCTGAAGAAGACGAGCTCCTCCTTCCTGGTGTCCAACCTGAGTGTCATCAATGCCTGCGAGCTGTTGGCCTTCTCCGACATGCACCAGGACGCAGATCTAAAGCAGGCTGTGCAGGAATTCATAGTGAAACAAGATGCAGAATTCTTCACTTCCGACGAATGGAAGAAATTCATAGAAACTAATACTAAACTGGCTGCCGATACTATGGTGTTAAAGTTCCAGAAATGAGCTTAAATACCACGCATTGATATATGTGAATGGGTAAATCCATGAAATTTTATATTATATGCTTAGAAATGTGAGAAATTGGTATGTTTAATTTTTTTAAGTTTACTGTCATATTGCATTAAATACAGACTTAAGGTATAATACAAATTTTGCTTTTCTTAATGTAGAAATATATTGTAATATATCTTATTAACAATGCCATGAACATGTCGCTAACAGTGCTACTAAATATCTACGTTTATTTTTTAAAAAGAAATAAGAATTGCTACAAAATTCTTCACTTTCTTTCTAAATTTAATTTACAGTGTTCAGCATTAATCTGCATTTCATTTAATCCAGTCACATGCGTTATAGGATTGGCTCTTTGGTTTTAAATATTTGTCCGTATGATTTCAATAAATCCTTAATACTTTATTTTTTTATTTATTACATCTTTGTACATGCACAAGTGTTTACATATTTTGTTGACTAATAATTATCTGTGTCATTTTTACTATAGTTATTTATATTTTTACGATTATAAGAGATATTAAAATAGTTATATATTTAAAAGGGTTTTTTTTCCATATAAAAAAACTTGATATACAGAAAAAAAATAATATGTGTGCTGATTTGGCAAGTTGCGAAGCTAGCTTCTATCTTGTTTCAGTACAAAGCAAAAAAATTGCTGAAATACGTATGAATCAGTTCTAATTAGCTAATGTGTTGATATTTGTATCATCATCTGCCATCAACAGTGAAATTGCCACATGGGGCGTTTTCTTTCATTTTACACCTGCGACTTGCTAATACCGATAATTTGCCGTCTCTATAAATTGATTAAAGTGGAATTTAAAAGTAAATACAAAAGCATGTTGATTACTTATAAATATATTCGATTATCATTTGTAATGTGAAAAAAAAAAGAATCGATTTAACCAAAAAGATTCGAAAACATTTCCAAAATTCATTGTTACTATCATAAAATTTACTAACTCGGCCCTCATTGCTACTGAATTCAACAATTGTGCAGAAGGAGTTCAGGTTTGAATCCCGTGATGGCATATGCTTTGTAAATCATGTGGTGTAAGAAATGAATAGATGCGGTGAAAATTATGGTATTGTGTATCAGAAATTTTTATGATTAAATGGATGCTCTGATAGGAGTTTACTAATTTTTCTCCTTGTTAACATGTAAATGTGGTGGAAATATCCCAATGATTTTGAGAAAATTACTTTCCGTTCTTTTTGTCTAATGAATGTTTGTGGTATACATAAATATCTCTATATATGTACATATGAAAAAAGTGCCAGGTTTGTTTGCTTTTTTTTAATATAAAAAAAGTTAATTTTTTCATTGATTATCGATTTCAAGATTCCAGTTCATTGTATGCAAATTAAAAATGTAATAATACTTGAAGTGCACAAATTAGTACATTTCAAGATTTAAAATAATGCATGCAAATAATTTGCCACCCCACAAATTATTAAGTTGGACCTAAAGATTTGTGTGTGACTTACTGCTGTGTATTAATGTATTACTGTGTACTGTGTATTATTTTTGCATCAAAACATAAATTCAATTAATAAAATATATTAATTCAATTATTGAAATATCATTATTGCAATTTTTATACATGCATGAAATTTTGGTCTTGCAGTTATAAATGGGTTTCAAAGCTCCATTACTAAGTTAAGAATGTTTTATCCACTTCTGTACATGCGGCCTCATGGCCAATTTGCTAGCGTTGGGGTCTTTGGTACAACAGGCTTCAGATTCGAATCTTGGCGGTGGCATAGATGTTTGTTAATGCTTCGCAATCCACTTTAAACTGTAGGTCCCTGTCAAATTGGCCTAAAGTGTGCACAAAATGACTGTAGATCGGCAAACTAAATCAAATCAATTTCTGCATTACTATAAAAAAAAAAAATTTAAGATCTTTATGACGACACATGTCTGATTAGTAATTAAATTGAACTCAACAAAGTCGTAATCCATTTAAAACGCTTTCTGGTAGACATAAAATGATGTGCGAAAAAAAAAAAATACTTTTCAACTGAAATGGTATAAGTCAGGGGAGACCAAAGCACGACCCTCGCAAACGTGTGGCCTTTTATGGAAATAAAATGTTTGCTTGAAATTGGTAAATTAAAGTAAATTTGGTACACTGAACATTGCCTACAAGTAATTATTATTTTTAAATGTATTAAAAATAAATTATGTATCTATATAGGTTTATTTACCAATAAAGCACACACACCTATATATAAACATATATATGTTTGTTATCCAATGAAAAAAAATGTCTATGGTGTGTAAAAAATGTATACAAATTTAATTTGGTCTTGGTGGCTTTATGAATACTCTTCATGTCAAGAGTCAGATGCCAAAATTTGACTTGTTCAAGAAGAATGATCTCCGTTAATTCTTTTTGTATGCTTATGCTTGCAGAATCTAATATTGTGGTGTGCAGTTTGGGTTTACCAGATCGTAACTGGAATTTGGCTGTTTTGAGATACTTGGGGCACTGGTTGGAGAACACACAGCTTTATTTACACACGCACAAACAGCACACGCATACAATTAGGGACATGCAATATTAAAGTCATTTAAAGGCTGATAGGTATAGATTCGTGAAAGGACTGCAATACTGAGCCGAAAAACCCGATATTCAGCAAAGTGCAGTGTTCGCGAAGTATACCCCCTCTCCGGGTAAGAGTCTGCAGATCAATTTTTAGTGAAGAGATAGCATTTTTAGTGTTCATCATGTGCAGTCCACTCGGCTGACTGTCGATTGGACTCCGGTGTGAAATGATGGAGCCATGTTTCCTCCATTGTCACACATCGACGTAAAAATTCGGGTTTATTACGATTGAACAGCTCCAAACACTGCTTAGAATAATCAATTCGTTGTTGTTTTTTGGTCGATTGTAAGCTTTGAACAGAACTTTCGCATATCCAAATATTCATTTACCATATGTCCAACTCGTTCCTTTGATATCTTTTGGGTCTCGGCTATCTCAATCCACTTCACTTTACGGTTATCAGAAATTATTTTGTGGACTTTTGATGTTACCGACGAAGGTAACAGCCTCTTTGGGGCGTCCACTGTGTGCATCGTCCTCGGTGCTCATTTCGCCTCGTTTAAATTTAGCAAACCACTTCTCTACGGTTGATTTTCCTGGTGCAAAGTCCGAATAATGTTTATGAAGCCAAGCCTTGGATTCAATAGTTTTTTTTTTTTTTTGCCAAAAAAAATCAATGCTTTATTAACACACGAAATTCCTTTTATCCATTTTTTCAAACTAACAAAAGTTGCTTCACTCTCACAATAAAAGTGCAACAGCTGTCAAATTTATACGCGTGTCTTTTGAAGGTTAGGGCTAACTAAAAATCATATAGATTTAATACTAGTAGCGCCATCTATGTGTCCGCCTATGAACTTTTCAGCCCACCTGTTATCCGCTTGCTCATTTCCAAGTATCATGGAATGGCTTGGAATCCATTGCAGAGGAAAGACTTTCTTCATATACCACATTATTTACCTTTACTGTGAAGCTTCAAAATTCTCACACTCAGAGTATTTCAGGGTGTTCAAGGTCATAATTGTCAGCCTTTAATCAACAAAAAAAAGGTGATAATTTTTTTTCACTCTGCTCTATCTAAATCAAGGTTAAATAAATGGCGGCTATTTTAACATGAAAGTTATCAAAGTGTCTTCGAATGGTACAAGATATAATACGAAGTCAATCGAATAAACTTCAGCTCCAAACTTTATTATGGCTCCACCGCATAAATAATATAGTAAGCCGTTTTTGAAATTTAAAAATTTTAATAAGCGATTGATCAAATTAATTTAGTTAAGAGTAAATCAAATTACTTCGTAGTATTGTTTCTACATAATTAGCGACACATGGCACACTCAAATTGTGCCAACATCATCAGAAATCGCCAAGATGAAAGTCATAAATTTTCGTATGATAGCACGAATTGATAAAATTCTGTTTGCCAGGTAGCATTATTATCAGTTACTATAAAGATTGAAAAAAAAAAAAAAAAAAAAAAGAAGGCAAATCGCACAAATTCAAGTGAAACTCATTTTTTGCAGTCGTAATTTCAGTTAAAATTTCGTATTTAAATACTCACACTAAACATTACGGGTATATTAATAAAACCAGAACAGACCGATCGTGTGTGGCAAAAAAATTTTATTTATTTCTAGTAGAAAATTTTTATTACGATTGCACATTGATAAAATTCTTCTAGGTTTGAGAACTACATTTCAGGAGGGAATATTAGAATTAGCCATTTACTTACATTTTAGTTATTTATTATAATTATTTTTTTTTAATTTATGCGCCGATCCTCTGTTCCCTCGGCTAACCTGGTCTTGTAAAGACGAAAAATGCTTTCGTAATTTTAAATGCAAAATGATGGAAATTAGAAATATTTCTAATTACTTAAGATAATTTCTGAATTTTTTTAAAATTAGAAATTGAAGGTGTAGTACACTCACTGTAATACAACATTGTATCATAGAATTTTTGCAATAAATAATCATAAAAATTAGCTCTTTTATTCACTTGCAATTTTTAAATGTAAATAATCCTTAAAAAAAGTTTTAAATAAAATAAATGCTACGGAAAATAAAAGAATAATTAAAAAATATAAATTGCAATATTAGTTTTTTCGAGAATATATATAAATTAAAAAATTAATTAATCGCTTACACCGTTGTATACGTTACCCGCAAAAATTAGAATGGAATGTAACAACAAAAAAGCATAACAGCAATCTTAAAAAATAATAAACTACAAAAATTCCAAACGATTTTATTTTCCTGAAAAATTTTCATTTTAACTTTCGAATAAATTTGTTTTTGCTTTCACCAGACGATCTTTTAAAAAATAATTTCTGTGTTTAATTATTTAATTATTAACAAGTGAAAGAAGTTTAAATGAATGCGTATCAAAAAGCTCGTGGAAAATTTTTTTAAATATTAAGTATAAAAATTATCGTGAAGGATATTTAATTAAACCTATAAGAATAAATTGTGAAATAAATTTTTAAACAAATGAACCAATAAGAAACGTTGGAAGTGGTCTAGAACATGAAAATGACCTACAAAACGAAAAACTCTGCTCGAAAAATACTGAAATTTTTGCTCCGTAAATGTTAAGATTTTTCTTCATTTTGAGCGCTTTTCTCAGATTGTTCTGATATTACTAGAAACACGGTTAGCCAACTTGGCGATATTTTTGTTTTGTTTCCATTAAATAAATTTTTGTCGAACAAATTCATTTTACACAATTAAAAAAAGAGACTGATCAATACATTCCCTTCTGAGTCACAGTTGCCTTAGCATTTCTATATACTCCAGTTAATCCTGAATGACATTTAGAATATTCGACACAACTGTCTGCATACAATAGTAGTTTGGTCCCATCCAACTTAAGTTCTAGAAAATTCTTTTGCATTATAATTACTGCTTTTTGACTATTTTGATTAACTAAACTTCAAGGGTTTTTTTTTTTTTTTCTTTTAGGATTTTTGTGTTATTCATTGCACAAAATAAAGTAAAAATAAAAGGGTAAGCATAATAATAAAATTTGGATAACTATCGATATAAAGTACCAAATGGAAATTTATCTTTTTTTTTTTTTTTTTTTTTTTTTTTGTAACTTGTAACGAGAAACGAAATTTGCGTGAGAATACATTGTTAAGGATTAACAATACAAAATCAATAATATTTTTAAAACTTGAATTACTTTTATAATTTTAGATGAAATTCTATTCAGAAATGCGCAAGAATACTACGGTAACCCTTTTTATCTTTTTACTGTAATAATGCATTTCATTATAGTATTAAAAAATAATTGTAATAATAATATTTTCAAGCTCGACTAAATGATGGGGCTGGCAAGAAGTAGGTAACAAACCCTGCTTTAAAAAGTAAGGACAGAAGAACTTATTGCCGTATTTGAAACGGCTTATCTACTCAGTATTTCTCGCTTTGATTATTCAACTCAAAAAAAACATTTTTGTTATCTCAGTGTTTAATTTGTAAGACATGCGTAGAAAAGATCTTTTGAAAGGGAGTTTCCCGGTTTTTCGCTCTTATCTCCCTCGTTTTGGTTCTTCCCTGTAATCAAAAGTACTCCGCAGACTGTGTGCAGTGGAAGACATGGCGTCGCAGAGTTTGTCTCAGAAAAATGCATTCTGTGTTACATGGATCGTAGAAAACATGGATTACAGTTTGTCCGGGTGGTCAGGGAGAAATGAGAGTCCTGAATTCGTCGTGGATACGATGGAGAAGACCAAGTGGTGCTTAAATGTACTTCCGCTGCCTCGCAGTGGAACTGTTGAATGTTGGCTTCATCGGGTGAAAGGACGCGAAGGACCTCCAAATATTGAAGTGGAATTTCAGTTTGAATTACTCACAGTGGATGGTTCAACTCTGACATCAGATGTTGAAAAACGTTCTTTTAAGAAACTCGATTTGAGTTCAACACTCTGTAAACCAATCTTCAAAATTAATAAATCGACTTTCTTGCCTGATGGAAAATTGACAGTTCGATGCACAATGAGGAAGAGCAATAGTTTCATGGAAACGACTACATGCCTCGCTCGCACAATAATAGGGGTCAAACGGAGGTCATTCAATTGGAAATTTTCTTATTACAACCTTCTGATGGCTGAAAAATTAACTTATCGAATAGAACCAGCATCTGAAGATGAGATAGACATAACGTTGCATCTTTCTGTATGTAGGGAAGAGTCTTGTGATAATATGAACATTGCGTTGGTTCTGACTTTAAGAAACCAATGCGTGTCACTTTTAAATATGCACTGTTTGATGCATCAGGAAAGAGCCTAAAAGACGGAGAGAAAAAATGCTATTTCCTTGGTGTTGGTAAAGAGTGGGCATTTCAGCTGCTCTCTATAGAAAAAGTACACTTCGAAAAAATAAGTTCTTCACCAAACGATGATTTGACACTAGAATGTGAAGGTGCCTATTCTACAAAAATTACTCATCACCAAATCGAAAACATTGGCCAATCACATGATTCACGCCGAACAGAGGAACGCCTCCACCCTTCAGTTACTGAAAACGCATTGCCTGAACCACTGAATACTTTGAAGGACCATTTGTCGTCCTTACACCGTGAGTCTTTTCTTAGTGACGTGAAACTGAAGACAAATACATCCACGTATCCAGCTCACAAAGCCGTTCTCAGTGCCCGATCTCCCGTTTTCAAAGCCATGTTCCTGACTGAAATGAAGGAAAAATCCGGCCAGTGCGTCGAAATACCGGACATGGATGAAGAGACGGTTCGCTTGATGCTGCAGTTTATGTACACGGCAGACCTCCCAGACCTCCGCTGGAGTACTGCCTGCCGGTTGTACCAGGCGGCTGACAAGTACGAGATCCTCTCCCTGAAGAAGACGTGCTCTTCCTTCCTGGTGTCCAACCTGAGTGTCACCAACGCCTGCGAGCTGTTGGCCCTCTTCGACAAGCACCAGGACGCTGACCAAAAGCAGGCTGTGCAGGAATTCATGCTGAAACAAGATGCAGAATTCTTCCGTTCCGACGAGTGGAAGGAATTCATGGAAAGCAACCTGAAACTAGCTGCAGATACTATGGTATTAAAACTCCAGAAATAAGCTCTAATACGAGTTATAATCTATGTAATTAGGTCATTTAATGAAATTTTCTATTAGATGTTTAAAAGTATGTATGAAATTTGTATGTTTATATCCTTTAAATTTTCTTTTCCATTGTATTACATTTTGCATATTATTACATTAGCAAATTGAATTTCGTGATGCATCATTAATGCAGGTGGAGCACAAGTTTGAATCTCTTGATGGTCTGTGTATCTTCAATGGCTAGTAATAAGATAAGACGAAATTCGGTGAAGATTGTGATAGCATATATTCGAATTTGTCGAGCCGCCTGATGGACGTTTGCTAATTTTTCTCTTTTTGTAACATGCAAACTGGAGTAATTACTCGTAAAAATTTTCTGAAAGTCATTACTTTCTCTATTTGTCCGTTAAATATTCGTATCAAACATAAGAATTACATATGTGTATATGAACAAAATCTTCTACTTGCTTATTATTAGCGTATGAATTTAGGAGGATATAATAGTATGCATAGTTTATTTTCAAAAATAAGTAAATTTTTAAAATCCTGACTGAGAAATTCAAGAAAATTAAACTGTGAATGATATGCAAAACCAATTTGTTTACTAAAAAAATACAAGTACAAAAGCAGAAATTCATTTTCATTTATTTTTCTATCTCAGCTATAGGACCTTTTGGTGAGTGAATATTGCATGAAGTGTAGAATGTGTGTCAGAATTATTTGTATAGAGTGATTGTTTAGTTCCAACCAATTGTTTTACTTAATACTCTTTGTTTTTAATTAAACTCGAAATCATTTTGGGAATCTTCTCCAAATGGATCTCCAAAGTTCGATATAATAAACCTAAGTAATTGGAAACTTATTAATGTTTTTACTTCTGTTTTGCATTTGTATATTTAGTACCTTTTTTTACAGAATGAAATCCTTTTATGCAATTAATAAAAATAATTAATTAATAATGAATAAAAACTATTAATTATATAAAACTAAGATATTAGGCATTTACAAAGAATTCCATAACATATTTACACAATTTTCCTGATGGGTCTAAGTGCATTCAGAATTGTAATTAATTCTTTTTTAATGAAATATTGTTTAAAGACCAATTTTTTTGTATACTGTTTTTTAATGTTTCTAAGCTAACAGAAATATTATGTTTCTTGCGTTTAATTTTTGTTGTTAATTATAAAAATATATTTCACTTGCAAAAAAAAAAAAAAAATTGCAATATATTGTTTTAAGGTCATAAAATTTAAACTTCAATTACATTTATTTGAAATGATAAATATTTTTTAAAGTTACTTGGCATTTTGAATCCAGCACAAAAACGTTTAGTTTAATTTCTGCAATTTCAAAAACCTGATTATGTTCAAAATATTCGAGTTATGTATTTTTTTTTGCAATATTAAAAATTTTTTAAATGTCTAAACTTTTTCAATATGTACTTTTTTTAAAGCTTCTTCAGTAATTTTCAAATAACGCTGTTTAAGAATTACAATAGAAGTTTTTTTACACGTACGTTAGTTACCGTAGGACGTCGTTAGCTTTTCTCCCTAGCGCATGCTCATAGGAAATTATGTTTCCTATGAGCATGCGCGATAGGGAGAAAAAGCTAACGCGCGTCCTACGGTAACTAACGTACGGTATGCAAAAACTCTCTAATATTTAATCTAAAAATTGTAATTATTTTTTGTATTATCATCTCGTGTAAGCTTTCTGTGTAAATTTATTAAATAGTTCATAATAAAATGATATGGTAAATATAATAATAAAATTCATTGATAAAAATTTGTGGTGTGATCTTTGATATTATGCGAGGTCATTTTCATTTTGTTTGTGATGGTGTCTGTAGATTTTTCGTAGACTGCAACATGAACGTAAGCCATTTTTCCTAACAAATATGTTAATATTAAATTATCTTGCTAATACATTGTCAGTGAATGTGAGATTTATGCACAAGTTACATAATGTTTTCTATGATGTATCAAAAAGTAAATTTAGGATATCAAGCTAATAATAATAGCAAGTATACAAAATTAAAAAAATAATAATTCGTTAAAGTTATGAATAATTATACATTAAAAATAATGGTATGTTATCAACTCACCCCAGACACTGGAGTTTGTGAGATGAGGCAAGAAACATTAACATAAGCATACATTGCATGGCATGAAATAGAATTTTTGTTTTCAAATCTGGGGTACAATTCCCACAGGAATATTTTTTTCAATTCCTTCTATTAGCTCACACTCTCTCTATATATATCTTGTTCAAATTTTCAATCGTTCATAAAAATACTTTTATTCCTCCACCCGATTTCAAATAAATTTTTGAACTTGTAGTGGATGACACTGGATGTTAATACAGTTTTTTCAAATATTAATTCAGTCATTAAATTTAATTAATTAATTATATATTTTTAAAAATTTAAGTTGCCTATATGCACCAATAAATGGCGCCAGATTAATTAAAAAAATGAACGAAATTTATTTATAAAGAACTTTCTGCAATATAGTGAAAAAAAAAGTAGGAATTGACTTTAATTTTTTTTTATATATTACTTGTTTTAAAATGGTTATACCACATTGACATGTTAATATGGTTTTATGGATGCAAATCTTTCTTTAAATATTTGTTAGGAAAATCTGTCCAACGAGATGAAAAAGAAAAATATTAATAATAAAAGATAATTTATTACATTCTATTTAATATCCTGAAACAGTAGTGGACACCTTGTTGTTGTTGTTATTGACTAACCTCAATGTCCTGCAGTGCTTGACGGACATCCCATGAGTGAGCTACTCATGGATGGAGGGAAAGGGGGCAGCTTCTGTTATGATGGAGCACCTGTAGGTAGAAGTCTGACTTTGCTAATATTATAAATTTATATTAATTTAAAAACAAACAAACAAAGTAATTTTTATTTAAAAGTATATTAAAAAGCTATTTGCTATAAATAATTTGTTTTAATTGTTAAAATTCTGATATTAAAGTATTTTTTAATTTTGTAACTCTTTATTTTTATGCTAATTAAAAGTACTATAGAAATATTTTCCATTTATTAATCTGCTTCTGTTGGTATTTAAGTTTTCTATTTCTATTTTGAATTTCATATGATTATTTAAGAAATAATTTGTAAATTATATTTGTTACTATGAAAAAAATTAGCATTTTTAATAGTATAATATTTAAAAAAGGGTGCGCAGAAGATCTACCTCCCGTGGTGCACCTGGTAACACTTTTTAGTGGCTAAAAGATCTGCAACTTGGCATTATTGTTAGATTAATGAACTCTTTTTCAGCATGTTTTGTTGTAGTATTTGTTGTATATTTTTTTTTCGTTGTTCTTTTTTTGCTGTAACTGTTCATAATCTGCCATTGGAAATAAAAAAATATTTAAAAAAATAAAATATATATAAAATATATCCATTTTGTGCCCTCCTGTTTTAACTTGATTATATTAGTATGGATTTATTTTTTGAATAGAACTTTTTATATTTTGAATTGAGTTTTATAATAAATTGAAAATATACAATACAGATAAACTCATGTACTATTAAATAAGTGCTAAATAAATTTGCTTGTTTATTTTGAAAATTATTCTTTATTTAAGAAAACAACATATAACAAGAAATATGTTTTTATTCATTTTCATTCTTAATATTAGTTACTTTTTAAAGATTTGATTTAATTTTATATTTGTTTGTCATTTTTTTTTTTTTTGATTACAGCTTTCTTGTTTCATTTCTTATAATGTTTCTTTTTATGGGGATTTTTTATAATGGTATAAGAGTTAATAATTTTTAACTTCTTTAAAAATCTTTCTGCTGTCTGCAAATTAAAAGTTAAGTAGTAATATATAACTGAATCATTGCAATTTTTTTTTTTTTTTTTTTTGCATGCTTCATATGAAATTATTAATTTTTGTAACCTTTATAATAAATTGCAAGAGTAAATAAATTTACTATATTGTTTCTTAATAAATTTGTTTGTTTTGTTAGAACATTTTTCTTTATTTAAGGAAATGGTATATTGTAGGAATCAATTTTAACATTTTCATCATAATTACGTAAGATTTTCAAAGATTTTACTAATCTGTTTTTTAAAGTATGTCATGAATTAAAAAATAAAATTAAAATTAATTGAATTTAAAATTAATTCAGGTTTCTTAAATCTCTTTCATAGTTGTTATACATTACAAAGAAATGTTCATATAAAAAGTATTGCTTCATATAATCTGAAATATTTAAATACAAGAAACCTGCACAAAATTATATGTAAATAATAAGTAATTTAATCAAAATTTAAAAAAGTTGTACATAAATAAATCTATAAAATACATACATCTTTTTAATTAGTAATGAAATTGTTCACTAAAGACATGTCAATACAAAACAAATAGCAATCTAGTTGCTAGTAAACAAATACTGTTTTTGGCAAATGATTTTTTGGTGGTACATTAGCTTATTATTTGACTCAATCTACCATCTATGTCATGAAAATAAATATGAATATGTAAACAGTGATTATATTATTTAATGTTACATTCTGAAATTGATATATATTTTTATTCTCGAAAGCCTGTTAAGGGAATGTAATTTATAAAATAATCAAATTGTGAAAAAATATTTTCTAGTTGTCATTATCTTTATTATTAAAAATGGAGGAGTGGGTGAATTCTCACACTCCTGTAAATTGAAAGAAATTATACATCTTAAAATTTAATATACATGAATAATCCAAATGATCTTGAATTTGGAATATTATTCAGGGGATGGGGGGGTATTCTTCTCTGGAAATTAATCTTAATGTTTATAGATCAATATACAATAAAAATTAAAAACTATTCGTAATATAATTCAATAAAACTGATGAAATGATAAGGAGTTAAAAACGAAATTAAATACTTAATTAAAATAAATTAAGTTATTTTTTTAGATTAGTCTAGGATATTGTACTAGAAATGTGTTGTAAGATGTAATTAAAAAAACATTTTTATTTATCAGCGGAATCATCAACGAGAAAGAGCAACAAAGACACATATATGATCATCTACGAATCACGAAAGTAAGTTCCCAGTTTATTTTTTATATTAAAAATATTCTATAATGTAGTTTAATATTTAAATAAGAGTATATTTTATTATGTTTAACGCTAATTAATTCTAAAATTCCCATGATAATTTATTAAAGCTTAATCGATTTTCATTCATATAACATAAGTTTTGCCTATAATGATGTTTGAGTATCTATCTAACTACAAAATATATTTATATATATGAGTGAAAATTGATTAAGTTTAAACAGATTATCATGAGAATTTTAGAATTAATTAGCATTAAATATAGTTATGTTAAGAAATTAAACTACATTATAGAATATTTTTAATATAACAAATAAACTGGAAAACTTACTTTCGTGATTAGTAGATCGTATATGTATGTCCGTTGCATCATCGTTGATGAGTCAGCTGATAAGTAAAAAAAAAAGTATTTTTATTTAAGATCAATTGCTCGCATATTTCACATTTTTTCTTTGTACAAGATCCTAGACTAATCTAAAAATATTTTAATTTATTTAAATAAAGTATATAGCGTTTAATTTCTGCTTTCCGTGTTTCACAGTTAGTCAACTCCTCATCTATTCATCAGTTGGTGGCCATGTTTGTTTATTAGAAATGCTTTCAACTGCTTTCAAATCGCATGCGCAGTAGTGCAAGATAACAGATAGGCATGCGCAATAGTACAATGTTTCCTATGAGCATGCGCGCTAGGGAGAAAAAGCTAACGGCCGTCCAACAATAACTAACGTACGGTATGCAAAAACTCTCTATTACCAGGCAAAACACGAAACGATACGGGAGGTTGATATGTGCAATCGCAATCTTCATCGAAACACTCCATTTTATGTAATTGACTTGAAACTCCGCTGTGAGGAATTGATTACGATCCACACGCGCGTGCGTTATCATTGAGCATAAAGTAGCCTAAAGTAGGACTTGGAGCCTACTTGGAGGACTGACTGAGCCTAAAGTAGGACTTGGAGGCTGCTATGACTACTTTTCTCGCATCTACGCTCTTTCTGTTTGACTGAGTTTCTTGAGTTTTCTCGAATACAATATAGTTGACAATAGGGCCTGAGTGGTGGAGTGGCCAGCTCTCTGGCGCTCGGTATCACAGATTTCGGGTTCGAGTCCCGGCGGTGCCATGGATGTTTGTAGTGGTTCGGAATCCACTTTAAGCCGTAGCTCGCGGTCTAATAGGATCGTTGAGCTTCGCGAGGGCATTGTTACTGCGCGTCCGTGGCGTATCTTCAAGTTACACGCGCCCCTTGGGTAATGCAAAGTGAGTAACGTCCGTGCAGCGCTTGCCTTAAGGCATCAAGACAGTTGTCTACGTGTTTGCTAGCTGCATTAGGGAAAATATATATATATATATATATATATATACTTATTATGACCACCCCTACATTTTGCAATGAACTCGCCTGGATGATGTCGAAGGCACGTGATCAGGTGGAAGTGGTATTTAACTGGTATTAAGTGGTGGCATTAATCCATGCCAATGCGGGTTAAAGCTGTGTTGCGCGCAAAAGGTGGGCCAACTCGTTATTGACAGGTGGTCATAATGGTTCTGGCTCTTGAGTGTATATAGTTGAGAAATAATGGCGAATTCTTGATTGGAGATTCTCGCACTAAGGAACTGAAGCATGGATGTCTCCATATGTCCGTAGCATCCGAATCCTGGCTGTGGCATGGATGTTCGTTAGCGGTTCGGAATCCACGAATCTTTCAATTCATTATTTATAAAACTGGCCTGATGACCGAGTGACTAGTGCTGGGTGCTACAGGTTCGAGTCCGTCCGAACCATGCACGTTTATAGTTGTTCGGAATCCACTTTAAATTGAAGGTCCCAGTCTAATATGACCACTACTATTATACCAAATTACACCACATCACTGTTCCTAGAGCTGAGTTGCCCCTATAGAGTTTGGAAATGATGTGGGTGAGAAGTCTGATTTGACTCTGTGACGATTTACGATCATATGAGACCGGGACCTACGGCGTAAAGTGGATTCGAACCACTACAAACATCCATGGCACCGCCGGGACTCGAACCCGAAATCTGTGGTACCAAGGCTGGAAACGATACAGGAGGTTGTTATATGCAATCGTAATCTTTATCGAAACACTCCATTTTATGTAATTGACTTATATTGTTTCTGAACTTCACTAAGCTAAATTCAATATTCCAATCATTTCTAAATTCACTTACTGAAATTGAGTCCCACTATCATTCACACATATAGAATTCAAAGAAGAATTGAAATGCACAAGTTATCGCCAACCATATGTGCCAAACTCTAAAAATTGTCCGCAGTGGAATTCAAACAAGTAATATAAAAAAAAAATATACATAAAGTCAATTCATACTTTTTTTCATATTGCAGAAAGTCCTTTATAAATAATGTTCATTAATTTTTTTAATTTATCTAGCGCCATCTATTGATAGGTATATGCAACTTAAATCTAAAAAAAAAATTTTAATTAATTAATTTAATTTAATTTAATGAATGAATGAATATTTGAAAAAACTGTATTAAAATCAAGTGTCATCCACTGCAAGTTAAAAAAAAATGTATTTGAATTTGAGTGGATGAATAAGAAGTATTTTATGAACGATTGAAAATTTGAACAAGATATATATAGGGCGAGTGTGAGCTAATAGAAGGAATTGAAAAAGAAAATTAAAATACGAGGAAACTCATCTTATCCTGAAACGAGAATAATTGTATGTAACTCATCTGATATGTTGAATTTATCAAAAATGAAGTTATTAACCACAACAAATGAAATAATTTAACCAATATGTTCTTTTTCAGTTAAGGTTTGTTTTTGTCGCTCTATGGTGATTTTGTGCAAATTTTAGGGTAATTACACCGGACCTACTTCTGATTATTCTACAGTTTAACGTGGATTCCGAATCATTAACAAACATCCATGACATCGCCGAAATTCGAATCTGAAGCCTGTGGTACTAAAGTACTGTGTGGCGCTAGCCAGTTGACTTTTTAGGCAAGATTGGTAGTACTATTGCTGTGATTATTTATCGAGCACTACAAATTTTCACTCAAATTTCAACCATAAAAATTTAATATTAAGATTCTGGTACGTCCATCAGTTTATATCTGCATCATCAACTTTATTTTCTTTTCGGATAATTGGTCCTCGTAAAACCCAAACCATTATCACAGCCAAAACCAATTTAAAATGTCATTCAACTGGAACTATGACACACAAGCATTGTAACTCTTTATTTCTAAAAGTTCTAACTATACCAGAATAGTTTGATTTGTTTAGTCGCTAATTACACCAAGACCTACATATTAAGATGATTTGTGAACCCCTAGCATGCCACCTCCGAGATTCGAACCTGAAGCTTGTGGTAACAAAGCCAGAGCGCTAGCCAATTGGTCTTCAGGCCGGGAATCTAACAACGTTTTGTTTAGTTTGTCGCTCTGTGGTCATTTTTTGTACATTTTATGCTAATTAGACCGGGACATACTGTTTAACAAGAATTCGAACCACTAACAAACATCCATGCCACCGCCGAGATTCGAACTTGAAGCGTGTGATACCAAAGGCCACAGAGCTAGCCAATTGGCCATCAGATCGCTGATTGCCCCAGAAGCTGTCAGAAGATTAGAAAATGAGTTTTCTTGTATGCAAGTTTGCGTAAATCACCACTGAGCTTTTGGTACTCGTTGAGGTTTAGCTTGAAAATTTATTATTTGTATTTGTATTTAAAAAAAAACAACTGCCTTCATATTCGCAACGCAGCAAATCTATTATCTTCCATGTGATATTTAGTTAGCCCTAACCTTCAAAAGACACGTGTATGAATTTGACAGCTGTTGCACTATTAGTATGTGAGTTATAGCACTTTTAGTGAAGTTATAGCATTTTTAGTGTTCATCACGTGCAGTCCACTCGGCGGACTGTCGATTGGACTCCGGTGTGAAATGATGGAGCCATGTTTCATCCATTGTCACATAACGACGCAGAAATTCGGGTTTATTACGATTGAACAGCTCCAAACACTGTTTAAAATCATCAATTTGTTGTCGTTTTTGGTCGATTGTGAGCTCGCGTGGCACCCACTTTGAACAGAGCTTTCGCATATCAAATATTCATTCACGATATATCCAACACGTTCCTTTGATATCTTTAGGGTCTCAGCTATCTCAATCAACTTCTCTTTACGGTTATCAGAAATTATTTTGTGGACTTTTTGATGTTACCGACGAAGGTAACAGCCTCTTTGGGGCGTCCACTGCGTGTATCGTCCTCAGTGCTCATTTCGCCTCGTTTAAATTTAGCAAACCACTTCTCTACGGTTTGTTTTTCCTGGTGCAAAGTCCGAATAATGTTTACCGAGCCAAGCCTTGGCTTCATTAGTATTTTTTTCGCCAAAAAGCAATGCTTTAATTAACACACGAAATTCCTTTTTATCCATTTTTTTCAAACTAACAAAAGTGGCTTCACTAAAAATGCTATAGCTCACATACTAATAGTGCACGAAATATTAAATTTATACACGTGTCTTTTGAAGGTTAGGGCTAACTAAAAATCATATGGATTTAATACTAGTAGCGTCATCTATGTGTCATCCTATGAACTTTTCAGCCCACCTGTTACACTATTTCTCTAGATTACAGATGCTGTCCAATCGACCTCCCTCGAATACTTCGTAGTTTCACTAAAACTGAATAAATCAAAAAGGCCAACTTTCTGAAAGTAATCGTCTGCCAGAAGAGAAAAAAAAGTTAAACAAATTAACGACTAATTGTAAAAGAAAAAACATCTAAACATTATCTTCCAATGTGATATGGATTCTACTACTGAGCCCAAAAAGTAAGACCAGTTATTTTTTTTTCAAAAACTCTTTACTTATTCTTCCAAATATATTTCATCGCCTTCAAAGTAATCCCCTCCGGACACAATGCACTTATGCCAACGTTTTCCAATCCTCAATGTATGCTAAAAAGTCATCGGCAGGGATGGCCATCAAAGCGCGCGCGATTCACGTTGAATCTCTTCAGTCGACTCAAAACGATGTCCCCGGAATGGTTTTGGAGTTTAGGGAATAGCCAGAAGTCGCCCGGTGTGAATACGGTGGTTGTGGAACGATATGGGTTTCATTTTTGGGAAGAAAGTCACGAAGAATCGATACAGTGTGAGCTGGCGCATTATCGTGATGCAAAAAACAAGAGTAGTTTGGCCCGGCGGAAGGAATTCATAATGCACCACACCACGCTAATCGAAGGAAACAGTCAACGTGACCTTGATTATTGACGTGCTCTTTTCGGTCTTTCTTCACCTTTGTCACGATATTCTTTCGATTGATCGGTTGTTTCCGGGTCGTAAATATAAATCCAGTCTCATTTCCAGTTAGGGTGCATTTCAACTTGTCATGATAGTCAGAAAGCATTGTTTCAAGCTCTTCAACGCGACGATGTTCTTTCAAAATTTTAGCGTTTTCGGTACCAATCGAGATTTGACGCGTTTGAGGACCAAAACATCTTTTAAAATAGAATTGACCGATCCTTTTTAAATTCTAACATCAGCAGAAAGATCTTTAATTGTAAATCGATGGTTTGCAAGAACTAAATCTTTAATTTTTGGACGTGAACTTCGTCGGTTGAAGTGGATGGTCGAACAGAGCGCTCTTCGTCTTCAACGCGTTCTCTGCCTTCTTTGAACTGTTTATACCACTTCTAAACATTTCTTTCCGATATAGTTTGCTAACCGAATGACTTCTGCAACATTCTATGCGTTTTCGCACACGAATATTCGTTCAGCAAACAAAATTTAATGCAAGTTCTTTGCTCAATGAATTCAGTCATTTCAAACGATCGCCGAAATTAGTTTTAGCGTCTCACAAAAGCCAAGCGTAACTCAAACACTAATGAATATTTTGACGTCAAATTTTACACAGATGTCAAAGACAGTGCCAGCAACCTAAAACAGAAAAAAACAAGTAATATAAAAAAAAAAAAAATTTAAAGTCAATTCCTACTTTTTTTTTACTATATTGCAGAAAAAAGTCCTTTACAAATAAAGCCGAAATTTTGCTTTTACATCTGGCGCCATCTATTATTACGTACATGCAACTTAAATGTAAAAAAAAAAAACTAAAATTGATTAATTAAATTTAATTACTGAATAAATATTTGAAAAAACTGTATTAATATCCAGTGTCATCCACTACAAGTCCAAAAAAAATATATTTGAACTTGAGTGGACGAATAAAAAGTATTTTATGAGCTATTGAAAATTTGAACAAGATATATATAGGGAGAGTGTGAGTTAATAGAAGGAATTGAAAAAATTGAAATTCCATATGCCCAGGAAATTAAAAATGAAAACCTATCTTACTTTTTGGGCGCAGTAGTATATACCAGATGAAATGCATGAGGAAATGGAAATGGAAATTGATGAAAACATTATACATTAGGGTGATGATATGCGCCATGATATGACACCTCGATGGCATTTAAATCATTTATGGAGAAAGAAATGATTAAATATTTCAAATTTACTTCATTTATTACTGAAACTAATAGGGCAAAGAAACAAGATTCCATATTTCAAGGCTCGGGGCCTGAGGGCCGAGTGGCTAGCGTTCCGTACCACAGCTTCCGGGATGGAATCCCTGCGGTGCCATGGATAAAACACAAAGTTTGTAGTGGTTCGTATTCCCCCTTTAAACCGTAGGTCAGTGTCGCGTTGCGGGGGTATTGTTACTCCACGTCCGTAGCTTACACGCACCTCAGCAGCATACAGCAGTGAATCGTAAAAACTGCAAACTCCCTTTCTGAATTTCCCTATTATCCCTACGCAAAAAATAATTAGCTTATAGGTTTCAGATGCCTTCTAGTTTGGAAAAACTGCTTTGGTTCTCTGTACAAGCAGAACATTTGGAGGCAAAGAAACTGAATGGCTTCGCTGAGATTAGGCTGTCATGTGTTACTTAAATAAATAAATAAAACACAAAGACTTCATTGCAGCATAAAGCAGGGGATCGTAAAAACTACAAAATCCCTTTCTGAATTTCCCTATCATCCCTACGCAAAACATAATTAGCTTATAGGTATCAGCTGCCTTCTCGTTTGGAAAAACTGTTTTGGTTCTTTGTACAAGCAGAACATTCGGAGGCAAAAAAAAAACTGAATGGCTTCGCTGAGATTAGGCTGTCACGAGTTTTAAATAAAATAAATAAAACACAAAGACTTCATTGCAGCATAAAAGCAGGGGATCGTAAAAACTACAAAATCCCTTTCTGAATTTCCCGATTATCCCTACGCAAAAAATAATTAGCTTATAGGTTTCAGCTGCCTTCTCGTTTGGAAAAACTGTTTTGGTTCTTTGTACAAGCAGAACATTCGGAGGCAAAAGAAACTGAATGGCTTCGCTGAGATTAGGCTGTCACGAGTTATTTAAATAAAATAAATAAAACACAAAGACTTCATTGCAGCATAAAGCAGGGATCGTAAAAACTACAAAATCCCTTTCTGAATTTCCCGATTATCCCTACGCAATAAATAATTAGCTTATAGGTTTCAGCTGCCTTCTAGTTTGGAAAAACTGTTTTGGTTCTTCGAATAAGCAGGACATTTGGAGGCAAAGAAACTGAATGGCTTCGCTGAGATTTGTCACGAATTAATTAAATAATTAAATAAAACACAAAGACTTCATTGCAGCATAAAGCAGGGGATCGTAAAAACTACAAAATCCTTTCTGAATTTCCCTATTATCCCTACGCAAAAAAAATAATTAGCTTATAGGTTTCAGCTGCCTTCCCGTTTGGAAAAACTGTTTTGGTTCTTTGTACAAGCAGAACATTCGGAGGCAAAGAAACTGAATGGCTTCGCTGAGATTAGGCTGTCACGAGTTAATTAAATAAATAAATAAAATCACAAAACGAAAAAGATATCTGCTGATTTCGTAAAAGATTTTTTTATTTTTGTCTCTTTCTTTTTTCATTCCAACTTCCAAATGTCAGACAGCCTCGTGTTACGAGTTAAAAACATGACAAAGACGCCTTTAAACCAACAGTTCTTCTGTTTGAAAAAAAAAAAATAAAAGCAATTGCCGCGTTGATGTAGACATCTTATTTTATTTATTTATTTATTTTGAGATGGGGAGGGGATGCCACACGCGAAAATTAATAAGTAAATTGAAGTTGCAAAAAAAATAAATAAATAAATAAGGAGATATGGCGAATAATAATAATAATAAAAAAAAAATTACTTGGTAGAAAATGTGATTGACACTTTCTTTTTTTTTTTCTTCTTTTTAACGTATCGTAACTAAAAAGGTGACAAAATGGACTTCATTATTTTTTAACTTCGTTTGTATGTGAGAAACTAGTAAAAAAATTGTAATTCCGTATTTTAAAACAAAAAAACAAAAAGACTTATAATATGTTCTTGTTTTTGTGTGAATATGTCTTGAATGTGTTTTTTTTTAATGGTAATTCTTGAAAAATGTTTTATGTTTCAAAATATGCGCTTAAAAATATATGTTAATATAGGTTATAATTAATAATTAAAATTTAATAATTAATAATTAAAAATGATAATTAATAATTAATAAAAAAAAATAATTAAAAATGATAATTAATAATTAATAAAAATAATTAAAAATTTATGTTAATGTTATGTTATATGTTAATGTTATGAAATGTTAATTACATGTTAATTATATGTTGATGTCATGTAAAAATATATGTTAATGTTATGTAAAAATATATGTTAATGTTAACGTATATGTTTAAATGTGCTAACATGTTTGGGTAACATGTCACTGTTACATATCTGATATGTACAACAAAGAGGTATGTAGTATATTTTGTGGTACTTTTAACTGTAATTTTTTTTTTTTAAAATGATGCAATTATAAAAAAATATTTCTTTATGTATTTTTTACACGTATCTTAGTTGATATTAAAAAATCTGTTTTACTCCATAAAACAATGAAAAGTTATAAATAAATTCACCAAAAAAATAAGTATATAAATGATAATGTAGCAATATAATCATCAACGAATTTGAAAGCTATAAAATAATATAAGGAATATTTAATAAGTTAATAATTAATAATCACCTAACTAGTTGAGCCATCTTTAAAATTTTTTCTATGTAAAAAATATCCCTGTTTTTTTAAAAAGCATCTAGATTCGCTTATAATAGCAGTACAGTAAATTATTTACTTTTGAATTATATGAAATTATGTAAGAATAATATTCATTGATAACAATTGTAAATCAAAAACAATTAGCCAATGAAATAATAAAAGTTAAATAATACTAATAGTGCAACAGCTGTCAAATTTATACACGTGTCTTTTGAAGGTTAGGGCTAACTAAAAGTCATATGGATTTGATACTAGTAGCGCCATCTATGTGTCACCCTATGAACTTTTCAGCCCATTTGTTACATGTAAAAACAAAGAGGTATGTAATATATTTTATGCTATTTTTAAACTGTGAAAAAAATATTGAACAAATAAATATTGCATCTTCCCAAAACAACAACAGCAACAACAAAAAAATAGCAAGGAAGTCATGATGTTTTTATATAAGTATAACATCTATATTTATCTTCAATATTTTTACTTAGTCATTTACCATAAATACGAAATATAACATGTGATTTTCTTTAACTTAAATAATAAAAACATAATAATAACTTTAATATTTGCTTTACTCTTCTTAAAAATAAAAAATATTTTAAGAAATTTTTCTATTTAAAACACTGCTGTTCAAATTGCTGTTTACGTGCATAAATACGACGATATTTGCATAAAAGTAACTAAGTCAGTTGCAAATCTAAACAGTTTTCAATTAATTCAATAAAGTTGATTTATTCCCATATAACATTCGGAATTTAGGTAAATATACTTGAAAGACCAATCGGATAGTAAATGGACTCTTCGTGGAATGTTTCACGATATACCCAGAGTAAAATCTATACTACTGTGCCCAAAAGTAAGAACAATTATTTTTTTTTACAAACTCTTTATTTATTTTTCCAAAATATATTTCATCTCCTTCAAAGTAATCCCCTCAGACACAATGCACTTATGCCGACGTTTTTTCCAATCCTCAATGTATGCTAAAAAGTCATCGGCAGGGATGACCATCAAAGCTCGCGCCGATTCATGTTGAATCTCTTCAGTCGACTCAAAACGATGTCCCGGAATGGTCTTTGGAGTTTAGGGAATAGCCAGAAGTCGCCCGGTGTGAATACGGTGGTTGTGGAACGATATGGGTTTCATTTTTGGGAAGAAAGTCACGAAGAATCGATACAGTGTGAGCTGGCGCATTATCGTGATGCAAAAAACAAAAGAGTAGTTTGGCCCGGCGGAAGGAATTCATAATGCACCACACCACGCTAATCGAAGAAAACAGTCAACGTGACCTTGATTATTGACGTGCTCTTTTCGGTCTTTCTTCACCTTTGTCACGATATTCTTTCGATTGATCAGTTGTTCCGGGTCGTAAATATAAATCCAAGTCTCATTTCCAGTTAGGATGCATTTCAACTTGTCATGATAGTCAGAAAGCATTGTTTCAAGCTCTTCAACGCGACGATGTTCTTTCAAAAATTTTAGCGTTTTCGGTACCAATCGAGATTTGACGCGTTTGAGGACCAAAACATCTTTTAAAATAGAATTGACCGATCCTTTTTTAAATTCTAACATCAGCAGAAAGATCTTTAATTGTAAATCGATGGTTTGCAAGAACTAAAACTTTAATTTTTTTGACGTGAACTTCGTCGGTTGAAGTGGATGGTGAACAGAGCGCTCTTCGTCTTCTCGCGTTCTCTGCCTTCTTTGAACTGTTTATACCACTTCTAAACATTTCTTTCCGATATAGTTTGCTAACCGAATGACTTCTGCAACATTCTATGCGTTTTCGCACACGAATATTCATTCAGCAAACAAAATTTAATGCAAGTTCTTTGCTCAATGAATTCAGTCATTTCAAACGATTGCCGAAATTAGTTTTAGCGTCTCACAAAGCCAAGCTTAACTCAAACACTAATGAATATTTTGACGTCAAATTTCACACAGATGTCAAAGACACAGTGCCAGCAACCTAAAACAGAAAAAAAACAAGTAATATAAAAAAAAATTTAAAGTCAATTCCTACTCTTTTTTTACTATATTGCAGAAAAGTCCTTACACAAATAAAGCCGAAATTTTGCTTTTACATCTGGCGACATCTATTATTACGTACATGCAACTTAAATGTAAAAAAAAAACTAAAATTAATTAATTAAATTTAATTACTGAATAAATATTTGAAAAAACTGTATTAATATCCAGTGCTAAAAAGTCATCGGCAGAGATGGCCATCAAAGCTCGCGCCGATTCATGTTGAATCTCTTCAGTCGACTCAAAACGATGTCCCCGGAATGGTCTTTGGAGTTTAGGGAATAGCCAGAAGTCGCCCGGTGTGAATACGGTGGTTGTGGAACGATATGGGTTTCATTTTGGGAAGAAAGTCACGAAGAATCGATACAGTGTGAGCTGGCGCATTATCGTGATGCAAAAAACAAGAGTAGTTTGGCCCGGCGGAAGGAATTCATAATGCACCACACCTCGCTAATCGAAGAAAACAGTCAACGTGACCTTGATTATTGACGTGCTCTTTTCGGTCTTTCTTCACCTTTGTCACGATATTCTTTCGATTGATCGGTTGTTCCGGGTCGTAAATATAAATCCAAGTCTCATTTCCAGTTAGGATGCATTTCAACTTGTCATGTCATGATAGTCAGAAAGCATTGTTTCAAGCTCTTCAATGCGACGATGTTCTTTCAAAAATTTTAGCGTTTTCGGTACCAATCGAGATTTGACGCGTTTGAGGACCAAAACATCTTTTAAAATAGAATTGACCGATCCTTTTTAAATTCTAACATCAGCAGAAAGATCTTTAATTGTAAATCGATGGTTTGCAAGAACTAAATCTTTAATTTTTTGGACGTGAACTTCGTCGGTTGAAGTGGATGGTGAACAGAGCGCTCTTCGTCTTCTCGCGTTCTCTGCCTTCTTTGAACTGTTTATACCACTTCTAAACATTTCTTTCCGATATAGTTTGCTAACCGAATGACTTCTGCAACATTCTATGCATTTTCGCACACGAATATTCATTCAGCAAACAAAATTTAATGCAAGTTCTTTGCTCAATGAATTCAGTCATTTCAAACGATTGCCGAAATTAGTTTTTAGCGTCTCACAAAGCCAAGCTTAACTCAAACACTAATGAATATTTTGACGTCAAATTTCACACAGATGTCAAAGACAGTGCCAGCAACCTAAAACAGAAAAAAACAAGTAATATAAAAAAAAAAAATTTAAATTCAATTCCTACTCTTTTTTTTACTATATTGCAGAAAAGTCCTTTACAAATAAAGCCGAAATTTTGCTTTTACATCTGGCGCCATCTATTATTACGTACATGCAACTTAAATGTAAAAAAAACTAAAATTAATTAATTAAATTTAATTACTGAATAAATATTTGAAAAACTGTATTAATATCCAGTGCTAAAAAGTCATCGGCAGAGATGGCCATCAAAGCTCGCGCCGATTCATGTTGAATCTCTTCAGTCGACTCAAAACGGTGTCCCCGGAGTGGTCTTTGAATTTAGGTAATAGCCAGAAGTCAGACGGTGGAAATACGGTGGTTGTGGAACGATATGGGTTTCATTTTTGGCGAAAAAGACACGAAGAATCAATGCAATGCGAGCTGGCGCATTCAGTGTTTTCGATACCAATCGAGATTTGTCGCGTTTGAGGCCCAAAAGGAAATTGGCCGATCTTCTTGAAATTCCAACATCCTTAACATCCCTATCCTTTTGAACGCGAGCTTCGTCGGTTGTGGTTAAGTGTCGACCTGAGGGTTCTTCGTCTTCAACGTGTTCTTCTGCCTTCTTTGAACTGTTTATACAACTTCTAAACATTTCTTTCCGATATAGGAATGCTCACCGAATGCCTTCTGCAACCACGCCCCCCGCGAATTTCGTTTTTAAGAAAGACTCAAACTAGTACTTGACTTCTAAAGTCAATTCCTACTTTTTTTTCACTCTATTGCAGAAAGTCCTTTATAAATAATTTTCATTCATTTTTTTAAGTTGGTCTGGCACCATCTATTGGTAGATATATGCAACTTAAATCTAAGAAAAAAAACTAAAATTAACTAATTAAATTTAATGACTGAATTAACATTTGAAAAAACTGTATTAACATCCAGTGTCATCCACTGCAAGTTAAAAAAAAATGTATTTGAACTTGAGTGGATGAATAGAAAGCATCTTATGAACGATTGAAAATTTGAACAAGATATATATAGGGAGAGTGTGAGCTAATAGAAGAAATTGAAAAAGAAAATTAAAATACGAGGAAACTCATCTTATGCTGAAGCGAGAATAATTGCATGTAACCCGTCTCTTATGTTGAATTTATGAAAAAAAATGAAGTTATTAACCACAACTAATGAAATAGTTTAACCAACATGTTCTTTTAGTTAAGGTTTGTTTTGTCGCTCTATGGTGATTCTGTGCAAAATGTATGGTAATTAGACCGGAACCTAGATATATACAGGGGGTGTGAGCTAATAGAAGGAATTGAATATATACAAGGAACAAGATAAAAACAACTGGAATCAGTTATCCATCAAGTTAAGTCGGAGAATCCAATAACGCTTCCATAAAGAAACATGCAGAACAGGAAGCAAGGTGAGGCATATCCACTTCTTCCTGGTTATCACACAGGAGACAGAGAGGGTGATTATTACTACTACACCACACCACATCACTATGCCCAAAGATGAGTTGGAATGATGTGGGTGAGAAAGAAGTCTGATTAGGCTCTGTGACTCTCTACGGCCATACTACCATGTCCAAAAAGTAAGACAAATTTTTAATTTAAAATTCCCGGGACTTATGAAATTTTAATTTTTTTTTTTTTTTTAGGTTGCTGCTACTGTGCTTGACATCTGTGTGAAATTTGACGTCAAAATATTTATTAGCGTTTGAGTTACGCTTGGATTTGTGAGAAGTTAACACTTATTCCGACGATTTTTGAAATGTCTGAATGAATTGAGCAAAGAACTTGCGTTAAATTTTGTTTGCGGAAACATATAGAATGTTGCAGAAGGGATTCGGTGAGCAATCTATATCGGAAAGAAATGTTTAGAAGTGGTAAAAACAGTTCAAAGAAGGCAGAGAACGCGTTGAAGATGAACAGCCCTCTGGTCGACCATCAACTTCAACCGACGAAGCTCACGTCAAAAAATTTAAGATTTGGTGCTTGCAATTAGAGACCTTGCTGTCCCTCAACCTCAACAGACGAAGCTCCCGTTCAAAAAAATTAAAGATTGGGTGCTTGAAAACCGTCAATTTACAATTAGAGACTTTGCTGATGATTGGAATTTCAAAAGGATCGGTCAATTCCATTTTGGACCTCAAATGCGTCAAATCTCGATTGATACCGAAAACACTGAATGCGCCAGCTTACACTGCTTTGATCCTTCATGGCTTTTTCGCCGAAAATGAAACCCATATCGTTCCGCAACTACCGTATTCACACCGCGCGACCTCTGGCTATTCCCTGAACTCAAAATACCGCTCCGGATACACCGTTTTGAATCGATTGAAGAGTTTCAACGTTAATCGCCGCGCTTTGAAGGCCATCCCTGCCGCTGACTTTTTAGCATGCATTGAGGATGGGAAAACCGTTGGCATAAGTGCATTGTTTCCGGAGGGGATTATTTTGGAGGCGAATTTGGAAGAATAAATAAAGAGTTTTTGAAAAAAAATAAATAATTGGTCTTACTTTTTGAGCACAGTAGTATTAGCCGAGTCATGAAAGATTCTATGAAAAAAACCTGAAAAAAATTTTTTTTGTTTAAACGAGTTATTATATCAATGACCAAAATCAGATTTAATATTTTATTGACTCATTTTTGTTATCTAGATTAAAGATCACTGCCGTTAATTTTCTAACCGCACATTAAAATCAAATCAAGTAATTTATAATCGCAGTAAAATATCTCAGCTAAAAAAAAAAATAGAAAAATCGATTTGATAAAGAAATGTTCATTCTTAGAATGAAAATAAAATAAAATTCTTATCCTGTTTTGTTCTGATGCAGCAAAAAGAATTGAGAATTTTTGCACGTATACGACATATTGTTTCTTTTATTCATAAATATTAAGTGAAATACAATTTCACGTTTTTTTTTTTTTTTTTTTTTTTTAAGGCAAATTTTATAATTTGATTTATTGTATTGCTTAATATGCGCGATTATGCTTGTTAACATTTTGGAATTTCGTCAAAATGAAATCTCGTTATTGTATGGAATAATTTTTGGCAGTTATCTTTATTCTTGATCTCAAACATGAAGTGGTATTTAAAAAAAAAAATCAAATGTTTTGTTAAAAATACGCCAGTAATTACTTTTATTTCAACAAATATTGTTTAACATCAAATTATATTAGAGAGTTTTTGCATACCTTATTTTGGACGTCCGTTAGCTTTTCTGCCTAGCGCGCATGCTCATAGGAAACATTATTACAGATACGCATGCGCAATTTCCTATGAGCATGCGCGCTAGG
The DNA here is from genome assembly GCA_021605095.1 of Caerostris extrusa. Lineage (NCBI taxonomy): Eukaryota > Metazoa > Arthropoda > Arachnida > Araneae > Araneidae > Caerostris > Caerostris extrusa. Next base: position 45,950 of record BPLR01017264.1, on the reverse strand, counting down.
GAGAAAAAGCTAACGGACGTCCAAAATACGGTATGCAAAAAACTGTCTATTGACTGAAAACATAATATCATTAGAGAGTTTTTGGTACATTAAAATACGGTATTTTTTCTCCCTAGCGCGCATGCTCAAGGAAACATTCAGATGCGCAAGTTCCTTGAGCATGCGCGCTAGGGTATTTTTACGGTTCGAAAAAAAAAAACTCTCTATTATCTTAAATACCTGGACTAATTATTACATTTTAAACCATGAATGGCCAACCCAAGTGATCTTGCTGGCCACTTTGGAAATGCATCCTAACTCCTCCGGCCACATATAAAATTATATTTTTAGATTTAGACCCACTATAGACATTTTTGGAGGGAAAAATCGAAACATAATGAGTTATTATTATTGTGCTTACTTTTATTCTTACATGTTAACATTTTTTTTAAATTTCCAGTGGCAGGCTACAATAAGTAATAAAATAAAAAAGAAAAAGAAAACACAAAGAATATGAAAACAACAACGAGAATCGAAGGAAATCACATAATGACATGTTTAGCCCATAAGGGCCCTAGTCTCCCAGTAACGACCCTACACAGTAGAGAAAATAAGTGCAGGGCAGACAGGCTCCATGTCCTCTCCAAGACTGCAGAGCATGCATTTTGGGCTTGCAAATGTTTTCATACGAATAAGATGATTGGCCATACAATCATGGCCCGTCAGGGAGTCTGAAAAGGGCAACAGCTTTAAACCTGGGCTGATCAGGGATGTTTAGAATAAAGTTAAACCAGGTTTTAGATGAGTTGCCTTCAAGTAGATTATCAGATAGAGTGTTCCGAAAAAAATAATAATAATGATATTAAACGCACATTGTAAAGAAATATATAACACTAAAAATGAAATACATAGTCCAGTCACATTAATGTGATCACCACCTACTTTAAGCGTGAAATACCCAATCACAAAAAGGCAGGTGGCAGCACATTGCAGTGGGAGTGTATATAAAGAATACCACTTAATACCATTCCACATTCAACTTAAAGCCAGAATATACAAGAGTGTATATTCTAGCTTTTGACAGGTGGTCACATTAATGTGACTGGACTGTGTATAAAAAATAAAAAAATATATATATATTTTAATGCAGGTGGCAAACACTTAGACACGGACGTCTTGGATGCCTTAGGCAAGCGCTGCACAGACGTTACTCACTTTGCATTACCCAGGGGGACTTGATGGTAAGCCACGGACGCGGAGTAACAATGCCCCCGCAACGCTCCTATGAGACCGGGACCTACGGTTTTAAAGTGGATTCCGTACCACTACAACACCCATGAGCAAAGCCGGGATTTGACCCGATACCTGTGGTACCTAACGCCAGAGCGGTAGCCATTCGGCCATCAGGCCCCTAAAATATAGAAATATAAATGAAATAAAAAAAAAAAAGAAATCATTAAAGAATATTTATTTTACCGGGTGCGCAGAAGATTTACCTCCCCGTGGTGCACCTGGTAACACTTTTTAGTGGCTAAAAGATTTGCAACTTGGCATTATTGTTAGATTAATGAACTCTGTCTCAGCATGTTTTGTTGTATTATTTTGTTGTTGTTGTTGTATGTTTTTGCTGTAACTGTTCATAATCTGCCATTGGAAATAATAAAAAAAATTATTTTACCAGTGCGATATTTGTTTCTCCACTCTTTCACCTAGATTTTGCAAATTGAGCTCATGTTGGGTAGCGTCCGTTATGTTTGAGCGTGTTTTTGAGTTTGGTCAATTTCATTTACGAAAAAACGATTCGCAGGTATAAGTTGAATCAAAAAGCTCTAACAACTTTTTGCGCCCGATTTCTCAAATTGGAAAATTTCTCTTTTGTGACGTAAGTGCTATAAAAATCTATTTTTGATTCTGGTGTTTCAAAAGTGTGTTTTTAATTCAATATTGCATTGTAAGTCAATCAGTTTCCATTTGGATATGTTCTTGGACCGACTCGATTTCAACGTGATATATTTCAAAAATTTTGTTGTGTTTGTCTAACTCTAATTTACTGAATCGGATTTTATTTGCAAAATGTTATTTTAAAAACATAGATAATATAATAATGATGATACTGAATGCACATTGTAAAGAAATATATAACACTAAAAACGAAATATAAAAAATATGTGAATATAAATGAAAAAAAAAATGAAATCATTAAAAAATATTTATTTTACTAGTGCTGTCCTAATAGGATCGTAGAGCGCTGCGGGGCATTGTTACTCCCGCGTCCGTGGCTTAGCTTCAAGTCACACGCCCCCTGGGTAATGCAAAGTGAGTAACGTCTGTGCAGCGCTTGCCTTAAGGCATCCAAGACCAAGCTGTTTAAGTGTTTGCCAACTGCATTGGAACAAAAAAAAAAAAAAAAAAATGCGATATTTGTTTCTCCACTCTTTCACTTAGCTTTTGCAAATCGAGGAGCGCGCATCATGAGTTCGCAGAATATAAATTATATTCTGCGAAACTTATAACTGTAAAACTCATAAATAATACAGGCAGTATCTGTCGTATATTCGCAAGAATATTATTTTAAAATCACAGCTATTTTTTTTCTCATAAGTTCTTGAATATAGGGATGCACACATAATGATTTTTTTAATACATTGGTTTCACTACTTTGGCCATTGTTTTTTTTTTTTCTTTCTAATGCAGCTGGCAAACACTTAGACAGCTTGGTCTTGGATGCCTTAAGGCAAGCGCTGCACAGACGTTACTCACTTTGCATTAAACCAGGGGCTCGTGTAGCTTGAAGATAAGCCATGGACGCGGAGTAACAATGCCCCCGCAACGCTCTACGATCATATTAGATCGGGATCTACAGTTTAAAGTGGATTCCGAACCACTACAAACATCTATGGCACCACCGGGACTCGAACCCGAAACCTGTGGTACCGAGCACCAGAGCACCAGCCATTCTCCTTTGGCCATTGTAAAATAAATATATTTTGTAAAAGTGTGATAAATCTCACGGGCTGGAAAACTGTTCAAGGTGGACCATCCCTGTTTTAAACTAATAATATACTTTTTTTACTAAAACAAACATTTCTTTCAAAAACCATAGCTCTCACCTTCAAACTTAGAGTGTTTTATTCTTTCTTTTCCTTCTACTCAGTTGGCCCCGTAGCATATACAGTTATTCATTCAGTGCTGTTTCGTCATCTGTTACGTCAGCGCTGGCTGCGCCATCTATCGTTAACATTTATGTTATCCATCGACAATATTTATAAAAAATAATCAACAATATTATCAATTAAATTCCTATCAAATATTACAACAATATGACAGGGTAGTGTGACAATATCTTTCTGGAAAAATATATTGTAACAGAAATTCTGGGTCACCCAGAAATTCTTGTGACATCACTGTGATGTCACAGGAATTTTGCAACTATTATCAAATAAATCTAATAGAATTTAAAACTTTAATCGCTAAATCGATGCAAGCCTCTCTGACACAATCTCCACCAAGTCTACTCATTTTCCAGCAGAAACTGCAGCTTAAGCTACCATAGATAATTGAACTCTCGTTTATTTGTATACTAAGAAGTGTTAACTGTCACCGTACCACTAATACGAGGGTCACTCTGAAATTTTGAGATACGGCTAAATGGTACAAGTTTAACTTGCCAAATTTTAAGAGTGTTCAAAGTAGTCCCCTCCAACATCAATGCACTTTTGCAGACGATTTTTCCAAAGATTAAATGCTTCACGCCTTATATTTCTTGGAATTGATGAAAAATATGCTTTTATATTATCATCAATCTCATCTTCGGAATGAAAATGGCGACCACGTAAATTTTGCTTGAGATTTAAAAAAGCCAAAAGTCCCACATAGCAAGATCAGGGGAATAGGGTGGATGTTCTATCAATTTGATGTGTTTTTATTTAAAAAATTCGATTGTCGATCTTGCCGTATGAGAAGATGCATTATCATGGTGAAGCATGATTCCCCTTACTTTCACTTCTTGAAGAATTTCTGGAAGACACTTAGTGGTGTACCAGTTAGCTGTGATTGTCTTCTGTCCCTCCAACTTGATGGCTTTGACCAGTCCATACTTCTGAAGAAAACGGCATATATTACTTTTTTCATTGCTCGTTGTCTTTTTACCATTGTTGGTTTGTGGTCATCTTCAAAGACCCATATTTTTTTTTCTTGTCGTGTTGGAACGTCAAAAAAAGGTATGTAAGTTTCATCACCAGTTGTCATTTTAGAAATAAGGCGGTGTCCACCATAGTTAAGTAATTTTATGGTATCTTTGAAGATTCTGGCACGCTCCGTTTTTGGTGTTCTGTTAAATTGTGGAGGGCCGAACGACAAACTAATTTTTTCATATGAAGTTCTTCATGAATAATTCTATACATATCTGCGGATCCAATGTTAAGTTTCTTCTGTATCATTCGCTAAATGCAGCGATTATCATCGACTAACATTTTTCGTATGCCGACACATTTTCTGGAACTATAGCTGATGAAGGTCTTCCTGTTTGTTCTTGATCCAGCAGAGAACTTCGACCTCTATGAAATTCTGTAAACCATCTAAATACAGTAGCATGAGATGGAGCTTCGTCTCCATATGCTAGTTTATGCTAGTGTTGAAGGCATTCTTCTTGATTTAACCTCACTTTAAAATCATAGCGCGATAATGATCTCGCGTCAATTCCATTTCCCTTTCTTCCAAAATCTATTCTACGACAGCTAAAATTGCAATTGTTGCCACACATTATCGTCTACGGCCATAAAAGAGTTCAAATTTACAAATTTAACGAATAATTTTTTTTCCTGCGTTTGTCGTTTGCCGCTGTCTCAAAAATTTCAGAGTTACCCTCGTACAACTTGTTGTCGTGTCCTTCATGGTAGGAGGGAGCACCCGTAGGTAGAAGTCTGACTTCTGCTCCGTGACGCTCTTACAGTCATAGGAGACCGGGACCTACGGCTTAAAGTGGATTCCGAACCACTACAAACATCCATGGCACCGCCGGGACTCGAACCCGAAACCTGTGGCACCGAGCGCCAGAGCGATCTCGTACAACTTTGCATGATTGATTGCTCTGTGATTGGACGACACGTTAATTGTTAATTTTTTTCTGGTATTTCTTTTCATTTAATTTTTGCAATCTGAAATATAAACAAGCAAAATAAAGCATCTGGTTAATGCATATAACATTGATGCGTTTTATTATAAATTCGCTTTTAAAAATTTGTGAAAATTGTATTTCGTTTAAAATAACGAACAAAAGTAATGAAATGAAGGTAGCAGGTATCTTGAAATCTTAATCCATTTTGTAAGAATTAAAAGAGGTTAAAAATTTCTTTTTTTTTTTAATTATTCGATTTTATATAAAAACAAATTTTTTCTATCCTTGAAATATTTTTTTCTTGCTGAGTTAATTTAATACAGTTTTATAAATATTCATTAATATTCTAGAATTTATATATGAATTCTTTATTAATATTCTTTCACAAAAAATTTTAAAACATAAAATATATTATTTAATGGAACAGAATTTAAATATTTTTAGTCTCAATAAATAAAAAAGTAGGAATGTCAAATACATGGTTTTTTTAATCAATTTTTGATGTAAAGGATAAATTTTTTATGATTTATTTTGCCTTTTTAACAATTTTTAGCTGAATTTATAAAAATTCATTAAAAATTATAAATATACTGTATAAATCATTAATTTATAAATATTTATTAATAAATTATAAATATAATAATTAAGGGCTATAATAATCAAAAATTTAATTTTAATTTTTAGCTTTAAAATATTCATTAATAAAATTTTTCTTCACTGGTAAAAATTTCTTAAATATTTTTTAATAGATTAATTTAATTATTATTTTCCCATTTTAAAAAAAGCGACACAAATAATACATGGGTTTTTAATCATTTTGATGTATTGGCCATTTCACAGTATAATACTTTTATTTATTTTTTATTTTTCAAATCAAGTTCATAAGAAGGAAAAAATGATTTGATGCAAAATAAAATAAATTAAAAATTAAAAAAAAAAAAAAAAAAAAAAAAAAAATCAGCTAAATAATTTTTTAGCTGAATTATAAATATTCATTAATAAATTATTCACTAGTAAATTATAAATATTCACTAACAAATTATAAATATTTATTAATAAATTATAAATATTCATTAATAGATATTGAATTTATTTTTGTAGTCTTTATTAAAATTCTTTCCCAATAAAGCTTGTTTAAAGATAAAATATTATTTTAATTGAATCGGACAATTCAAGGTCATATTTTCTAGTAATAATAAATAAAAAGTAGACACTGAATGTTATAATACATGGGTTTTTAATCATTTTGATGTATTGGCCATTTCACAGTTTACTTTTTATTTATGTTTAATTTTGCATCAAATCAAGTTTATAAGAAGGAAAAAAATTTTGATGCAAAATAGATTATAAATTAAAAATAAAAAAAAAAAAAAAATTCATAAATAATTTTTAGCTGAATTATAAATATTCATTAATAAATTATTAATATTCACTAATAAATTATAAATATTCACTAACAAATTATAAATTTTTTATTATAAAATAAATTATAAATATTCATTAATAGATATTGAATTTATTTTTGTAGTCTTTATTAAAATTCTTTCCCAATAAAGACTTGTTTAAAGATAAAATATTACTATTTAATTATTTTCAAGGTCATATTTTCTAGCATAATAATAAAAAAAGTAGACACTGAATGTTATAATACATGGTTTTTTTTATATTTATATTTTGCATCAAATCAAGTTTGAAGGAAAAAATGATTTGATGCAAAATAGCAATAAATTAAAAAAATTAAAAAAAAAAAAAAATTCAGCTAAATAATTTTTTAGCTGAATTAAAATATTCATTAATAAATTATTAATATTCTTAAATTATAAATATACAACAAATTATTTTTATTATAAATTCATTAATAGATATTGCATCAAATTCAAATTGTTTAAAAGATAAAATATTACTATTTAATTGAATCGGACAATTTTTTAGCTGAATTTTCTATAAAAATTGAATGTTTTATAATACATGGGTTTTAATCAATAAATATATAATTTATATATATTTTGCATCTCAATTTATAAGAATTTTGATGCAAAATATTTATTAAATTAAAAAAATTAAAAAAATAAAAAAATTCAGCTAAATTATAAATATTTCATTAATAAATTATAAATATTCACTAATAAATATAAATATTCACTAACAAATTATAAATATTTATTAATAAATTATAAATATTCATTAATAGATATTGAATTTATTTTGTAGTCTTTATTAATATTCTTTCCCAATAAAGCTTGTTTAAAGATAAAATATTACTATTTAATTGAATCGGACAATTCAAGGTCATATTTTCTAGTAGTAATAAATAAAAAGTAGACACTGAATGTTAAATACATGGGTTTTTAATCATTTTGATGTATTGGCCATTTCAAGTATAATACTTTTTATTTATATAAATTTTGCATCAAATCATTTAATAAAAATGATTTGATTAGCATTATAAAAAAATTAAAAAAAAAAAAAAAAAATTCAGCTTAATTTTTTAGCTGAATTATAAATATTCATTAATAAATTATTAATATTCACTAACAAATTATAAATATTCACTTTATAAATATTTATTAATAAATTATAAATATTCATTAATAGATATTGAATTTATTTTTGTAGTCTTTATTAATATTCTTTCCCAATAAAGCTTGTTTAAAGATAAAATATTACTATTTAATTGAATCGGACAATTCAAGGTCATATTTTCTAGTAGTAATAAATAAAAAAGTAGACACTGAATGTTATAATACATGGGTTTTTAATCATTTTGGTGTATTGGCCATTTCACAGTTTTTTTAATTTTGCATCAAATCAAGTTTATAAGAAGGAAAAAAATGATTTGATGCAAAATAGCATTATAAATTAAAAAATTAAAAAAAAAAAAAAAATTCAGCTAAATAATTTTTTAGCTGAATTATAAATATTCATTAATAAATTATTAATATTCACTAGTAAATTATAAATATTCACTAACAAATTATAAATATTTATTAATAAATTATAAATATTCATTAATAGATATTGAATTTATTTTTGTAGTCTTTATTAATATTCTTTCCCAATAAAGCTTGTTTAAAGATAAAATATTACTATTTAATTGAATCGGACAATTCAAGGTCATATTTTCTAGTAGTAATAAATAAAAAGTAGACACTGAATGTTATAATACATGGGTTTTTAATCATTTTGATGTATTGGCCATTTCACAGTATAATACTTTTTATTTATATTTATATTTTGCATCAAATCAAGTTTTTCTTTGTTATAATTTTTTAGTGGCATTATAAATATTCATAATAAATTATTAATATTCACTAAATTATAAATATTCACTAACAAATTATAAATAATTATTAATAAATATTGAACTTGTTTTTTTTGTAGTCTTTATTAATATTCTTTCCCAATAAAGCTTGTTTAAACATAAAATATTACTATTTAATTGAATCGGACAATTCAAGGTCATATTTTCTAGTAGTAATAAATAATAAGTAGACACTGAATGTCATAATACAATGTGTTTTTAATCATTTTTGATGCATTGACATTTCATATAATAATAATCTTTGAAATAAATGAAATAAAGTTACGAAATAAATCATTTATATTATTAAAAAACACTTAATGAAAGAAAAATACTAACATTTATTTAATACATTAGATGTTCCGTTTGAATATAAGGATATTCAAATATAATTCTATTTTTTTCAATTCCTTCTATTAGCTCACACTCTCCCTATATATATATCTGGTTCAAATTTTCAATAGTTAATAAAATATCTTTTTATTCATCCACTCAAGTTCAAATACATTTTTTTAACTTGTAGTGGATGACACTTGATGTTAATACAGTTTTTTCAAATCTTCATTCATTAATTAAATTGAATTAATTAATTAAAAAAATTTTTAGATTTAAGTTGCATATACCTACCCCTAGATGGCGCCAGATAAACTTAAAAAATGAATGAAAATTATTTATAAAGGACTTTCTGCAATAGAGTGAAAAAAAAAAGTAGGAATTGACATAAAATTTTTTTTTTTTTCATATTACTTGTTTTTCATTCGATTTTTGCATCAAATCAACTTTTTCTTTCTTACAGTTTTAAGTGAATTATAAATACTCATTAATAAATTATAAATATTCATTAATATATTATAAATATTTATTATTTAAATTTAAATTAAATATTCATTAATATATTATAAATATTTCTTATTAAATTCTAAACATTCATTAATAAAAATTGAATTTTTTTTTGTAGTCTTTATTAATATTCTTTCACAAAAAAAACGTGTTTAAACATAAAATATTATTATTTAACTGAACAGGAAAATTTAAGGTCACATCTATTATCTTAATAAATAACAACTTCATTTTAAATTATCGTCACGAATAGTGTTTAATTTATTTTAAAGAAGGTTTTTTTGTTTTGGTTTGCCGCTCTACGGCCATTATTTGCACACTTTGGGCTAATTAGACTTTAACCTACAATTTAGAGTGGATTCCGAAGCACTCACAAACATCCATGCCACCGCCAGGATTCGAACTTGAAGCTTGTGGTAGCAAATACCTGAGTGCTAGCCAATTGTTCATCATATTGCAGAAGAAGTAGATTGGCTAATAAAATATATTCTCATATTTTATTTTTTATATTTGGGAAAAGACCCGAATATATATCATGTTATGCAGTTGCATTTTTCCTCAATTAACCGACCGACAAATAGTGGAAGAGTACAATGTACAGAGAGAACCTCCCCACATTTGCGTGTCGTGTGCGAGAAAGTCCAACAAACTCTCACAAGGCAATTTGACAACCGATGGTAAATACGTTTCAACTGCTATAGAGCTCCACCTTTTTTAAAAAAACAGTGACTGCAATGCATACCACCGGCAGATTCGTATCTGCGTATACTCTTCACTTAGTATGGCTGTTTCTTGATTTGTTCATAATGTCAAGGTTTGGTTTGGTTTGACGCTCTACGGTCATTTTGTGCACACTTTAGGCTAATTAGAACCGGGACCTGCAGTTTAACGTGTGTTCCGAACTACTAACAAACATCCATGCCACCGCCAGGATTCTGAAGCCTGTGGTAACAAAGGCCAGAGAGCTAGGTAATTGGTCATCAGACAGCTCATATTGTCAAGGAGAAAAATTTATGTTACATAAAACATTTTAAATTACCCAAAAAATTTTTTTTCAATTCCTTTTATTAGCTCACTCTTCATATATATGTATGTCTTGTTCAAATTTTCAATCGTTCATAAAATACTTTTTATTCATCCACTCAAGTTCAAATACATTTTTTTTTGAACTTGTAGTGGATGACACTTGATGTTAATACAGTTTTTCAAATATTAATTCAGTAATTAAATTTAATTCATTAATTTTAGTTTTTTTTAGATTTAAGTTGCATATATCTACCAATAGATGGCGCCAGATAAACTTAAAAAAATGAATGAAAATTATTTATAAAGGACTTTTTGCAGTATAGTGAAAAAAAAAAAGTAGGAATTGACTTAAAATTTTTTTTTTTTTTATATTATTTGTTTTAAGTAAGAAAATAAATGTACGAAATAACATGTGTTTAAAATTTATAAAATTAACTGAATTAATTTTGGGTAAATTTTGAACACCTGGTGTTTTTCATTTTACGCGTTTCCTGTTCTGATTGACTCTTTACTAATTCCCCAGTCTTTAAGAAAAGATTCATTAGTTTCACTCAGAAGCCAATTAGAGAAAAGAAGGCGTTCCTAAATCCGTTGACGTCTGTCTCATTTGACCAATCAGGCTATTGCAAATGGCGATCAGGAAAATGTAGCACAAAAGCAGAACGTAAATAAGATTCTGTCAGGTTTTATAAGTAAATCAACGCTATATTTTTTTTCCAATGCTTCACAGAAGTCAGATAAATAACGCCTGTGGAAAATATTAAGATTCTATAGAAGTATCATCGCCATTTTTTTTTAAGCATCGTTGGCTTGTTTTTCCTTTTATAAATAAGAAACGTGATTTCGAATCTCTTAAGCTAATGAAAGATTTTTTTATTTTTTTTTTTTTTTAAAGTAGAAACTTCTAATTGGATGCATCTAAACTCCCCGCTGTTTTGAGAAAGAATAAATTTTTCGAATGCCACAGGCAGTATTTTTAAGGTTCAGAACCCACAACTCGGAGTTAATGTGGTTGAAGGTCATCTTCACAAAACTGCCGCAAAAAAGATTGAAAAACAAAATTGTGTCTTTAATTGTTGATGACAAATGATGTGAAATGTTGTCTTCTTCAATTTTTTTTTCTCTCTCTCTACGAATACTGTATTCAAAAAGAGGAAATTTGATTTATGGAACGAATTGTACACTTGCTGTTACATGGGTGATAACACTTGACTGAAATGCAATTTCATATAAATTGTGTTCTTTTACAATTTTTTGTTTTTTTTTTTTTTTTTTTTTTTTTTTTCTGGAGCGTTATGTTTGAAAGATGTATGACGTCATCTTCTTTTTCAAATGATGACTGCAAAAAACTGCTTGCAGCTAACTGGGGAAAATATTCTTCATAATAAAATGTAAAGTAATAAAAATTTATATATATATATATATATATGAAATATATGAAATATATATATATATATTTCATATTATAGTTGTTTTTAATATTTTGTTTTCAAGTGAGAAAAGAATTCACAATTTAAAAAAAAAAAATTTTTAATTGGGTATTCATTGACATCACATTACTTATAACTTTTATTACTTTATATTTATTTATCACTTAATATATATATCTCTCCATACATATACATATCTTCATATATACTAGCTTGATAAAAATCTATTCAAATAATTCTGATTATATTTTAATTTAAAACTTTTTTAAGGTGCAACTTATTCATGGAAATTGTGACTTTAATTTTTAATATATTAAAAAAATAGTTACAAGAATATTTAGTTCAGAAAAAGGCTATTTTAATTCCATATGTACCTCCTTTTAATCCTGACTGTTAAATATAATCTTTAAATAGACGTAATTAAATGTAAAGTAATTAATCGTTAAATAGAAGTAATTAAATGTAAAGTAATAAAACTTTCGTATATATATATATATGAAAATTTTATTACTGTACATTTTTATCTCTTCATATACATAACAGGTGGGCTGAAACGTCCTTAAGCTGACACATAGATGGCGCTACTAGTATTAAATCCATATAATTTTTAGTTAGCCCTAACCTTCAAAAGACACGTGTATAAATTTGGCAGCTGTTGCACTATTAGTATGTGAGTTATAGCATTTTTAGTGTTCATCACGTGCACTCGACTGACTGTCGATTGGACTCCGGTGTGAAATGATGGAGCCATGTTTCATCCATTGTCCCATATCGACGCAAAAATTCGGGTTTATTACGATTGAACAGCTCCACACACTGCTTAGAATCATCAATTCGTTGTTGTTTTTGGTCGATTGTGAGCTCACGCGGAACTCACTTTGAGCAGAGCTTTCGCATATCCAAATATTCATTCTCGATATTTCCAACACGTTCCTTTGATATCTTTAGGATTTCAGCTATCTCAATCAACTTCACTTTACGGCTATCAGAAATTATTTTGTGGACTTTTTGATGTTACCGACGAAGGTAATAGGCTCTTTGGGGCGTCCCCTGCGTGCATCGTCTTCGGTGCTCACTTCGCCTCGTTTAAATTTAGCAAACCATTTCTCTACGGTTGATTTTCGTGGTGCAAAGTCCGAATAATGTTTATCAAGCCAAGCCTTGGCATCAATAGTATTTTTTCCGCCAAAAAGCAATGCTTTATCAACACACGAAATTCCTTTTATCCATTTTTTCAAACTAACGATAGTTGCTTCACTAAAATTGCTATAGCTCACATACTAAAAGTGCAACAGCTGTCAAATTTATGCACGTGTCGTTTGAAGCTTAGGGCTAACTAAAAATCGTATGGATTTAATACTAGTAGTGCCATCTATGTGTCAGCCTATGAACTTTTCAGTCCGCCTGTTATATATACTCGTATATATATTTCATATTGCATTTATTTTTAATGTTTTGCGTTTCAAATGAGAAAAAGAATTCACAATTTTTAATTCATTGATATCAATATTACTTATAAATTATGTCTCTTTCTGAATGGTGACTGGAAAAAGCTGGTTGCAGACAATTGGAGAAAATATTCTTGATAAAAAAATGTAAAGTAATAAAATTTTCGTATATATATATGAAAATTTTATCACTGTACATTTTTATCTCTTCATATACATATATACACTGAAGTGACAAAAGTCATGGGATAGCAATATGCAAATTTTCAAATGGCAGTAGCATCGCGTAGAAGAACAGGTATAAATGCGCAGTGCTGTCGCAGAGCTTTCATTTCTGTTCAAGTTATTCATGTGAAGAGGTTTTGACGTGATGATGACCGCACGACGGTAAATTAACAGACTTTGAACGCGGAATGTTAGTTGGAGCTAGACGCATGGGTCATGCCATTTCGGAAATCGTTAGGGAATTCAACATTCCCAGATCCACTGTGTCAAGAGTGTGCCGAGAGTATGAAATTTCAGACATAACATCCCACCATGGACCAGTGGTCGACCGCCTGCACTTAACGACAGAGACCGGCGACGTCTGCAAAGAGTCGTAAATTCTAACAGACAAGCAACACTGCGTCAAATAACCGCAGAAATCAATGTGGGACGTACAAGGGACTTGTCTGTTAGAACTGTGCTGAGAAATTTGGCTTTATTGGGCTATTCCAGCAGAAGACCGACTCGAGTGCCTTTACTAACAGAACAACATCGCTTGCAGCGACTCTCGTGGGCACGTGAGCGTATCGGTTGGTCCCTAGATGAATGGAAAACCGTGGCCTGGTCCGATGAGTCACGATTTCAGTTGGTAAGAGCTGATGGTAGGGTTCGAGTGTGGCGCAGACCCCACGAAGCCATGGACCCAAACTGTCAGCAAGGCACTGTTCAAGCTGGTGGTGGCTCCGTAATGGTGTGGGCTGTTTTTTCATGGCATGTGGACCGAACATTGACTGGAAATGCTTATGTTCAGCTACTTGGAGATCACTTGCAGCCATTCATGGACTTCATGTACCCAAACAACGATGGGATTTTTATGGATGACAATGCGCCATGTCACCGGGCCACAACTGTTCGCGATTGGTTTGAAGAACATTCTGGACAATTCCAACGAATGATCTGGCCACCTAGATCGCCCGACATGAATCCCATCGAGCATTTATGAGACATCATCGAGAGGTCTGCTCGTGCCCAAAATCCTGCACCATCAACACTTTCACAATTATGGACGTCTATCGAGACAGCATGGCTCAATATTCCTGCAGAAGACTTCCAACGACTTGTTGAGTCCATGCCACGTCGAGTTGCTGCACTTCGCCGGGCGAAAGGAGGGCCGACACGATATTAAGAGGTATCCCATGACTTTTGTCACTTCAGTGTATACTCGTATATATATTTCATATTACAATTACTTTTAATGTTTTGCTTTCAAATTAGAAAAGAATTCACAACTTTTAATTCATTGATATCAACATTACTTATACATTCTGTCTTTTTCAAATGGTGATTAGAAAAACTGGTTGCAACTAAGTGGGGAAAATATTCTTGATAAAAAAATGTAAAGTAATAAAATTTTCGTATATATATATATAAATATATACGCGAAAATATTATTACTTTACATTGAATGAAAATTGTATTACTTTGTACTGATTGTACTTTACATGAAAATTGTATTACTTTACATATTCAAATGTATTGAAAAAAAAAAAACATGTTATTTTGGCTTATAGTAACAACAGCTGTATTTTATTGAATATCATACCATTCTCCAAATATGATTCTTAAAAATGTTACATTGGCACTATAAATGTAAGCGGCTTTAAAAATAAGCAATAAAAAAAAAAAAAGGAAATTTGCAACGTTTTAGTCTCGCTAAAATCCATTTAGTCCATTAGAACTTTCCCAAAGAGCGTATATTTCACCCTCTCTTGGCTCAACCAATTCAGTGCAAATGTCCCCACTTTTTAAATTACACGGTTAAAAGAACACATTGTCGACACACTCCATTCTTGTAATGCCCCCCCCTTCCTTTGATAGAAAATCGTCTGCGAACAAACGACTCAGTTGCTTTGGTGTTGGATACGGTTCATTACACTTTTCGTGAGGACTATTTTGTATTTCTAATTTGGCAACAACTGTGGCACGGGATGTTCTAAATGTGTCAAGTTTCACAAACCATTCAATTTTAGTACTTTTACTGAAGAAAGTACAGCTTCTAAATTCAATAATAACCTGCATAGTAATAAAAATCTTTTTTTTTTTTTTTTTTTTTTTTTTTTCAATTCCTTCTATTAGCTTACACTCTCCCTATATATATCTTGTTCAAATTTTCAATCGTTCATAAAATACTTCTTATTCATCCACTCGAGTTCAAATACATTTTTTTTTTTTTGAACTTGTAGCGGAGGACACTTGATGTTAATGCAATTTTTCAAATATTAATTCATTCATTAAATTTAGTTAATTAATTTTATTTATTTTTTTAGATTTAAGTTGCATGTATCTACCAATAGATGGCACCAGAGGAATTTAAAAAAAAAAAAAAATGAATGAAAATTATTTATAAAGGACTTTCTGCAATACAGTGAAAAAAAAAAAAAGAAGGAATTGACTTTAAAAATTTTTTTTTTTTATATTACACAGTTTAGGTGTGAAACAGGTGTTTAAAATGGTAAATATTTGCCGTAGTTCCTTCCATCAGACATATATATACACTCAAGAGCCAAAACATTATGACCACCCCTACATTTTGCAATGAACTCGCCTGGATGCCGTGGAAGGCACGTGATCAAGTGGAAGTGGTATTTAACTGGTATTAAGTGGTGGTGTTAATCCATGCCAAGGCGGGTTGAAGCTGTGTTGCGCGCCAAAGGTGGGCCAACTCGTTATTGGCAGGTGGTCATAATGTTTTGGCTATTGAGTGTATATATATATATATATATACATAATAGGTATAATAGATAATAATAATATTAGATTTAAAATTGTGTTTGTACAACATTTTTGTGTTAGTGAAAATCCCTTTGAAAAGGAATTTCAAATATGAAATATAATGAAATGTTCTGATGTTCATATTCTCATATTTGATGAAATTCACTGATGAATATGTTAAGATGCATGCTATTTTTATTGCATACATATTGTAGCATTTTTCTCACGGGAAGAGTTTTGGTGTTTCATTCCCAGGAGAGAGGAATGTATGTTATTTGACAAGTATATAATAACCCATCACTCAAGCCAGCAGTGTTGCGGGTAGTTAGTTATATTACATGCAATTAGTGTTTTGTACTAATGAGAACAACTGTCGTTCAAATCTTATAGCAGATATTCAGTGTCATGTAAAATGAGACTCATGAAATTAGCGATTATCAGTGCCACCTTCACAGGTCAAAACAACAACAGATTGAATTTGAACTACACCATGAATTGTTCCATCGTAATGAGTACTAAACCACGTGCTGAGAAATGATTACTTCAATGAGAAGTGAGGGAATTCCACCGTCCCCCCCCACCTGACGGATTTTTGGTGAATGAGAGAGAGAGTTCTGTGACGAGACGACCAGAAGTGTTGTTTTTCTTACTCAATTCCTTCTATTAGCTCACACTCTCCCTATATATATCTTGTTCAAATTTTAAATCGTTCATAAAATACTTTTATTCATCCACTCAAGTTCAAATACATTTTTTTTTGAACTTGTAGTGGATGACACTTGATGCTAATGTAGTTTTTTTTTCAAATATTAATTCAGTAATTAAATTTAATTAATTATTATTTTTTTTTTAGATTTAAGTTGCATATATCTACCAATAGATGGCGCCAGATAAACGTAAAAAAATGAATGAAAATCTATAAAGGACTTTATTGCAGAAAGTCCTTTATAGATTTTCATTCATTTTCAAAAAAGTAGGAATTGATTTAAAATTTTTTTTTATATTACTTGATTTCTCTAAGGTAGCTGACAGAATAGGCCGGAGTTTGCGCCTATTGTTCAAAGTGAGCACCTTGATTTCGAGAATCACACCGTGTGATAGTGCGGAAGCTCAATTCGACATCCACCAGCCCACGACAACCTCAAACCCTTTAGTGGTTCTCAAATGTAACTTAAGCACCTTCTTAATAATAATAAAAAAATAGGTACTGCCGTTTTCCATGCTCTCCTAATCGTTTTTGATCATTAAAGCTAATAACTTGAAAAAGTTTTATTCGTTTTATGTTACCTTAGTAATAAAGGTTTTCTTTTTTTTAAGCAAAATTGTGTAGTTGGAATGGCATGTTATACTAAGGTTCGTCTGTATTACTACTGTATCCTAAAAGTAAAACCAATTTTCAATTTAAAATTTCTGTAAGGCTTATGGAATCAATTTTTTTTTCTTTTTAGGTTGCTGGCACTGTCCTTGACATCTGTGTGAAATTTCACGTCAAAATATTCATTATTGTTTGAGTTACGCTAAAACTGATTCCGACGATTCTTGAAATGCCTGAATTCATTGAGCAAAGAACTTGCTTTAAATGAACTGTTTGGTAGGATAACTTATAAAACGTTGCAGAAGGCATTCGGTAAGCATTCCTATATTGGAAAGAAATGTTTACAAGTGGTATAAACAGTTCAAAGCAGGCACAGAACGCGTTGAAGGCGAAGAGCCCTCTGGTCGACAATCCACCTCAACCGACGAAGCTCACGTCCAAAAAATTAAAGATTTGGTGCTTGCAAACAGTCGATTTAATATAAGAGACCTTGCTGATGATGTTGAAACTTCAAAAGAATAGGTCAATTCCATTTTGGGCCTCAAACGCATCAAATCTCGATTGGTACCGCAAACACTGAATCCGCCAGCTCACACTGCATTGATTCTTCGTGCCTTTTTCGCCAAAAATGAAACCCATATCGTTCCACAACCCCGTATTCACATCGTGTTACTTCTGGCTATTCCCTAAACTCAAAAGATCACTCCGGGGACACCGTTTGGAATCGACTGAAGAGATCCAACGTGAATCGCCGCGCGCTTTGAAGGCCATCCCTGCCGATGACTTTTTAGCATACATTGAAGATTGGAAACAAAGTTGGCATAAGCTTATTGTGTTAGGAAGGGATTACTTTGAAGGCAATGAAATAAATTTGGAATAATAAATAAAGAGTTTTGCAAAAAAAAAAAAATATTTGGTCTTACTTTTTGGGCACAGAAGTATGTAAAAAAAAAACTGCTCATGATCTTTTAAGGAATGTACCGCCGCAGCCACAAATCTGAGCAATGGTCTAAAATTCCCACAACTACTACAGACACAGGGAAGAACTTAATCCCTTTTTTTTTTTCTAGATCGTCACATGCGATGACCAGATGTCACTTCAGAAAAGTCCTCATAAGAAATGCTTAAAGAGGGGATAAATCTGCAAAAACCAATCATAAAGAACGGATCACAGAAATCTCCCAGATGTATTTTATTGGAAAAAGGTGAGGGGACGGTATTTGAGTCCTTGTCTTCTCAAGCGAGCGAGTCCATATCACCGAATCCTTGTAACGGGTCCATTGTCGGCGTAAATTGCTCTGGAGGGCCATTCCATTGATGCGCTTACTCAGCCATAATGTGACACGGAGATTACGCCTTTGTGTGGGGCGAGAGATTAAAAAGGGCCGCCCCCTCCCCCTTTTCCCCTACCTCAAGGGGCAAGGACATCATTTTCATCTGCGGAAGAAAGGTGAAAGACTGGAGTGTTTGTGGTGTCTCGGACTCGACGAATCCTATTAGCACGGTAGAGCAAATCTTTGATTCCGCATCGGTGAGTTTTTGATACAGTTTTGGATTTGCATCTGGAAAAAAAAAAAAGGGGGGCTGGAGGTAGAGTAAGTAGAACTTTGAAGGTTGGATTAAATGTTGCTTTTTTTTTTTTCCTTCTCCTCTGTGCGTGTTGTGAAGGGCAAAAAGGTAATGAAAATATAAAATACTGTAAGTTTTTAAAAAGTTTTGGGGAAAAGGGTGAAAATATATATACTATATGATTTTTTTATTTAATAATTTTTTTAATGCTGCTGGCAAATAGACCGAGATCTTTTATGTCATATGGGCTGCGCCGACGTTACTCACTTTGCACTACCCGGGAGGCGCGTGTAACTTGAAAGATAAATTACGGACGCAGAGTAACAACGAACCCGCAACTCTCTGATCCTATTAGGACCGGGATCTACTCTTTAAAGTGGATTTCGAACCATTATAAACACACATGGCAACACCGGGATTTGAACCCGATACCTGTGGTACCGAGCGCCATAACGCTAGCCACTCGGCCGCCAGGCCTTTGCGATTTAAAATAATAATAAGAATTTATTCAGCTGCAACCTTTTGAGGATGTGGTGGGTTAAGGCCCTATGGTGGGCTAAGGCCGTCTGCCTGCTGGCAGATTTCGAGACAGGAGATGTTCGGGGTAGTGTTGTCAGCACTACGCCCAACGCTCTTACAGTGATATTAGACCGGGACCTACGGTTTAAAATGGATTCCAAATCGCTACAAGTATCCATAGCACTGCAAGGACTCGAGCCTGAGGTACCTAGGGCCAGAGCGCTAATCACTCGGTCATCAGGTCCTAAAACCTCTTATCAAGCATAAATATTTTCAATTTTCGTTATTTTCCGATGAAAATGCTATTATAGTTTCTCTTGAAGAGAAAACTCATTTAGTATGTGATATTAACCAGAACAACATGCATGCTATATTAGATTTAATGATTTAACTAATTTTAAAAATTTTCATTTGAAAATACAATTATTGATTAATAATAATTAATATTAATCGAATATATTAATAGAGAAAATAAAGAACTTCACTTAAGTTACTATAATTTATTAATTACATTCATATGAGAAGAATTCGGGGATATCTTATTAATACCAGAGTTCATGAGAACAGAAGTTTTCTTATTTAGACTCCCCCAGTACCCAAACGGGTACGGGAACTCTAGTGGAGAACTTATGTAAAACAGAGATTCTATTAATACAAATAGAGTAGTACCTTTATATACGTTCCCTTTGAAGTAGTCCAATTTAATATACGTCCTGTTTGGAAGCGAAAAATTGTTTGGTATACGGTTCATAGAAAAACCAAATACATGTTTTGCGGAAAGAGAGACTGCCGTGGTGATTTCTTTGAAATGGAGCAACATAGATTTCAAAGTGTTAAAAGTTTACTTACCTGGGATCTGAGGTTGAATACCAAAATGAAATCAGCCCCGATATCCGAAAAGAGTTATTGCTGCCAATCGCTGCCTATTTGGTCTTAGAAGCCAATTAAGATCCCACCTGATTAAAGAAGAACTAAAATTTTACTGTATAAAACTCTCAGAAGACCAGTATTGACATATGCATCTGAATCATGATCACTAACAGCAAGAGAAGAGAAAATGTTGGCAATCTTTGAAAGAAAAGTGCTACGAACTATTTTTGGTGGTATCAATGACAATGGAAATTGGCGAAGAAGATACAATTTTGAACTTCACAAACTTTTAGAGATATTGACATACTAACATTTGTTAAACTCAACAAAATGAGATGGGCCGGTCATCTCATGAGAATGGAAAGTGATAGAGCTGCTTTGAGGGTTTTCAATGTAACCCCTTTTGGACAGCGACCAAGGAGAAGACCGAAAAAAATGGGTCGACGGTTTAGACTCTGATTTTAATGTTATTAAGATAAAACAAACTGGAGGTCCACGGCCAAGAGGAGAACAGCTTGGCTGGATCTTTTAAAGAAGGCCAAGGCCCACAACGGGGTGTCGAGCCAGTGATGATGATGATACGGTTCACAAGTATTGAAATCTGATCCAGATGGATAGATGTCAAAATCTTTGCAGATAAATACAATATTAATCAAGACATAATGACATTGTCTGGAAATACCAGGCATTATGAGATTTGCGGACACATTTTTGGCAAGAAGAAGGCAGAAAGCAAAGTCCTTTGGACAGATTTTTAGTAAATGATAAATCTGGCAATCCTCAATTTGGTCCAAAAGTAAGTAGAATTAAAGAAGATAATTTTTTTTTGTTCTAATACAACTGGCAAACACTTAGAAACAGTTATCTTCGATGCCTTGAGGCAAGCGCTGCACCGACGTTACTCACTTAACACTACCCAGGATGTGAATGTAGCTTAAAGTTAAGCTACGGACGCGGAATAACAATTCCTCGGCAAAGCTCTACGATCCTGTTAGACCAGAACCTAGTGTTTAAAATGGATTGCGAACCATTGCAAACATCCGTGACACTGCCGGGACTCGAACCCGAAATCTGTGGTACCGAGCGCCAGAGCGCTAGCTATTCGGCCATTCATGTCCCTAGAAGAAGAGAAAATTAAATTAGGAAAATTTTCCTTCATGTACGTATTTCATCCAATTGCATTAATGTATTTTTAGTGCTAAGCAGTGCTAAAATTATTTTATATAAGCCCTTCAACGTATAACATCACAATAACAACAGGTTTGTTGTTGTTTTTTTCCCTAAGAACAATTGAATCATTTTCCCCTTTATTTCTTATGGGAAAATTCGTGTTATATCCATTCCGTTTGGATTAAATTCAAGAACGTGGATTGGATTAAGGACTTAATCTGTGGTACTATTGCATCAGCATTGTAAATGCAAAAAAAATTTATAAAATACATTAAATACTTTATAACAAGGAAAGCTTAAACATTCCAATTCTGAACTTGTTTATTAAATATTCACCCTTTTCATTAAAGACATCACAGACCAACAGTTCTTTTCGCTACAAAAAATAAATGTAATGTCACTACTGCATTTATTTAAGCACATTATAATTTAATGTGCTAATGACAGTTATAGTGAACGAGTGTAAATTTGGTTGTGCAAATTTATAATTATGTAATCTTAAATTTGTTTTATATCCATTCCATTAGGAATAAATTCAAGGATCTGGACTGGATTAAGAACTTAAAGTGTGATACTATTGCATCAGCATTATAAATGCAAGAAACTTTATAAAATACTTTAAAAACTTTATAACAAGGAAAGCTTAAAAATACTAATTCTGAACTTGTTTATTAAACTTTATCCTCCTTTCCCTCAAGACATCACAGACTAACAATTATTTTTTATTACAATATATATATATATATATATATATATATATATATATATATATATATAATGTCAACTCTGTATTTATTTAAACTCATTATTAAAGCTAAGAGATATTTATACTCAGCAATGGCCCATTCAATGTGCTATTGACACTTATAGTGAATTGGAATAAATTCAAGGATATGGATTGGATTAAGGTCTTAAACTGTGGTACTAGTGTATCAGCCTTGTAAATGTAAAAAAAAAAAAATTATAAAATACTTTATAACAAAAAAGCTTCAATTCTCAATTTATCCATTAAATATTATGCTCCTGTCATTCAAGACACCACAGACTAATAGTTTCTTTTGACTACAAAAAAGAAATGTAATGTCAACACTGTATTTATTTAAGCACATTATTAAAGCTAAAAATTATTTACTCTCAGCATTTGCACATTCAGCAATGACAGTTGCACGCAGCAATGGCAGTAATAGTAAATTGGAATAAATTCAAGGATCTGAACTGGATTAAGGATTTAAACTGTGCTACTATTGCATAAGCATTGTAAATGCAAGAAATTTTATAAAATACATTAAATACTTTATAACAAGGAAAGCTTAAACATATCAATTCTGAACTTATCCATTAAATATTCGCCCTTTTCATTCAAGACATCACAGACCAACAGTTCTTTTTCGCTACAAAAAATAAATGTAATGTCACTACTGCATTTATTTAAGCACATTATAATTTATATGTGCTAATGACAGTTATAGTGAACAAGTGTAAATTTGGTTGTGCAAATTTATAATTATGTAATCTTAAATTTGTTTTATATCCATTCCATTAGGAATAAGACATCACAGACTAACAGTTCTTCTTGATTATAAAAAATAAATGCAAAATAATGTGTGCATTTATTTAAGTACATTATTAAAATAAAAAATTATGAAACACACTCTGCAATAGCACAGGATTGGTTGTTCAATGTGCTAATGACAGATATAGCAAAATTGGAATAAATTCAAGTTATTGGAATAAATTCAAGAATCTGGATTGGATTAAGGGCTTAAACTGTGGTACTATTGCATCAGCATTGTAAATGCAAGAAGCTTTATAAAATACTTTAAAAATTTTGTAAAAAGGAAAGCTTAAACATACCAATTCTGAACTTATCCATTAATCTTTATTCTCCTTTCAATAAAGACATCAGTTAGTTTTTGAGCATTAGTTTTCAAAGACTACAGCACTTTTGATTACAAAACGAATGAAATGCCAACACTGTATTTATTTAAACCCATTATTAAAGCTAAAAATTATTTACACTCAGTAATGACAGTTATAGAAAATTGGAATAAATTCAAGGATCTGGATTGGACGAATTATTTAAACTGTACTACTATTGCATAAGCATTGTAAATGCAAAAAATTTTATAAAACGCTTTAAAGACTTTATAATAAGGAAAGCTTAAACATACCAATTTTGAACTTATCCATTAAGCTTTATTCTCCTTTCAATAAAGACATAAGTTAGTTTTTGAACATTAGTTTTCAAAGACTAACAGTTCTTTTTGATTACAAAAAGAAATTTAATGTCAACACTGTATTTATCACTCTGTACATCGTGAAAGTTAAAAATTATTTACACTCTGCAATGGCGCAAGATTGGTTGTTCATTGTGCTAATGGCAGTCATAATAAATTGGAATAAATTCAAGCATCTGGACTATGTTAAGGACTTAAACTGTGGTACTATTGTATCGGCAATTTATATGCAAAACACTTTATAAAATACTTTAAAAACTTTGCAGAAAGGAAAGCTTAAACATACCAATTCTGAACTTATCCATTAATCTTTATTCTCCTTTCACTCAAGACATCAGTTAGTTTTTGAACATGTCGACGTTTTTTGTTTAAGTACAAAGGCTAACAGTTCTTTTTGATTACAAAAATAAATGTAAGGTCGGACTGGATTAAGGACTATTTGTTTAAATGTACATCATTAAAAAAGTTAAAAAATATTTACACTCAGCAATGGCACAAGATTGGTTGTTCAATCTGCTAATGGCAGTTACAGTAAATTGGAATAAATTCAAGGATCTGGACTGGATTAAGGACTTAAACTGTGGCACTATTGCATCAGCATTGTAAATGCAAGCAACTTTATAAAAACTTTAAAAATTTTGTAAAAAGGAAAGCGTAAACATACCAATTCTGAACTGAGACGAAGAAAAATGTCTTAATATTCTTTAAAAAAAAAAGGGGTTTTATTTGATCTTTCACTTAATCTTTCAATCTCTCGACACTATCCTTTCAAGCTTCACTTTCTTTTCTTTTGTGTCTTAACAATACGTTGAAAGATCTGCGGATAAAGTGACACAATGATCTTTTTGCAAACCTACCTAAAAAAAAAAAAAAAAATGGAATTTTTCCGATCAACACCCATGCCATACCACGAATATTCAACTTCTTCCTCCTCAAGAAAAAAAAAAAAAAAATAAATAAAATAAAAAATAAAATAAAATAAAATAAAAAAAAAATAAATAATAATAATTCTGATTAATCAATCAGACATCAGAAAACGGTGCTGACATGGAGTGGAAATGTTATTAGAACCTTGACATAGAAGCAAGCTTGGAGAACTAGCTTTCTGTGGACAAAAGGATAAAGAAACTTCCATCATATATTCTTTTTTTGGTAAATTTTTTTTTAATACTTTTTGTTCCACGAATCATATAACTGCGGGTGTGGCTGCTGTACTGGGGTGGAGGGTAGACGAGGGGGTGGAGCGGGGGGAGATCAAACAAAGGAGGTGGGAGGTTGCTCGAGATCATTCCTTGACATGTTGGTGAGATGGCGGCTAATTTCGTTAGAAGACCCATGGAAGATGAGTTGTGTTTGCAGGTGTTACGCAAACTGAGCACCCTGAGTCAATACGGGACTGGGGTGGGGTTGTCCTCAAATCGTCTGCGAACAGATCGAACAGTATGATGACAGGTAGAGAGAGGGGAATTGGCTCCAATCTCTTCTTTGGCACTGGGGTGGGGGGTGGGGGAGGAAGGTATGTCAGTGATTGTTTTGTTGCCAGGTGAATGCGTGAGGTCTCGCAGTTTCAGCAGCAAGTGAGAAGAATCAACAGATTAAATGTTAAAGAGAATTGACAGATCTGTCAAATACTGTGTGCTGTCTTTTTTGGTGAAAACTTACTGTCGATATGGTATTTTATAAAATGACAATGAATCTTTACCATGGACATTTTATACTTGCCCCCAACTCAGTTGGATATTTTTATTGTATAATAAATATTTCAAAGATAAAGCAATGTTCAGTGTGTCCGAAAAGCAAGACCAATCTTCAATTTCAAATTCCCGGCGCATATGGAATTTCAATTTTTTTTTTTTTTTTTTTTTAGGTTGTTGGCACTGTCCTTGACATCTCTGTGAAATTTGACGTCAAAATATTCATTAGTGTTAGAGTTACGCTTGGCTTTGTGAGACGCAAAAACCGATTCCGTCGATTTTTAAATGTCTGAATTAATTGAGCAAAGAACTTGCATTCAATTTTGTTTGCGGAAACGCATAGAATGTTGCAGAAGGCATTCGGTGAGCATTCTTATATCGGAAAGAAATGTTTATAAGTGGTATAAACAGTTCAAAGAGGGGAGAAAACGCGTTGAAGACGAAGATCCCTCTGGTCGACCATCAATCTCAACCGAGCAGTCTGCTACACTACATATTGTTCCCCCACAATTCCTCTTTCTAGGGATGACATCTTCCTTCATTTTCTTCATACCAAAAAGAGGTCTTCCAGCCTATAAATTTATCTTTCGAGTAGACAGAGAATGGGTTCGCTTCACACGCTTTAAAGAAAACTTCCTGAATACAGAAATTATAAAAGCATTTTACACTAGCTCCCTCTAGGTCCATTTCGGAAACTGATAAACTCAAAAAGGGGGATACTGTTAAATTTATTTTAGTAAACGAAAAAGAGATTAGTATTCAAATTAATTTACTGTAAATAAATCCAGTATTTACACTATGGTCTTTTGTGCCATATTTAATAAATTAAGAAAACAACTTCTATATATAAACGAACATATTCCGATGGGTTTATTACCTTCCGGAAGAAATTTCATAAGTAACTTGATATCATAACGGAGAAACTGTTTAAACTATCACCAGGCAGACTAAATATGACACAAAGCACATGTGACAATTGTTGTTTAGTCTCCTCTCTCAAAGCAATGAGTGCATTGCACACTATTTTTTTGTTCCAATGCAGCTGGCAACATTGTCTTACTTACACAATGTCACAATGTCTTACAACATTGTCTTACTTATTGTCATTGGCTTACAACATTGTCTTACTTATTGTCATTGGCTTACAACATTGTCTTCGATGCCTTAAGACAAGCACTGTACCAACGTTACTCGCTTAGGAGGTCGGGTAGCTTGAAGATAAGCTACGGACGTGGGGTAACAATACCCCCGCAACTCTCATCTTAGACCGGAACCTACGGTTTAAAGTGGAATCGAATAATCCACAAACATCCATGTCATCGCCGGGACTCCAACCCGAAATCTGTGGTACCGAGCCCTAGTCACTCGGCCGTCAGGCCCCAAGCCTTGAAATATAGAATTTTTTGTTTCTTTATCCTATTAGTTTAATAAATTAAGTAAATTGTAAGTTTCTTTATTTAGAGTTACTCACTTAGCACTACCCATGAGTTGCGTGTACCTTGAAGAAAAGCAACGGAAGCGGAGTAGCAATACCACCGCAACACTCTACGAACATGTTAGACCGGGACCTACGGTTTAAAGTGGATTCGAACCCCTACAACATCCATGGCACCGCCGGGACTCGAACCCGAAACATCTGATACCGAACACCAGAGCGCTTGCCACTCGGCCATTCAGGCCCGCATTGTACACTATTTTGTTGTTGTTGACTAATCCTCAGTGTCCTGCAGTGCTGGACGGGCATCCCATGAGTGATCTACTCATAGATGGAGGGAAAGGGGCAGCTTCTGTTGTGATGGAGCACCCGTAGGTAGAAGTCTGACTTTTGCTCCGTGACGCTCTTACAGTCATATGAGACCGGGACTACGGCTTAAAGTGGATTCTGAACCACTACAACATCCATGGCACCGTCGGGACTCGAACCCTAAACCTGTGGTACCGAACACCAGAGCAGGCCATTCAGGCCCGCATTGTATACTATTGGTTAATGCAAATTGCAAACTCCTCTCGCTCACTCAGGTTCGAATCCTGGCGGTGCCATGGATGTTTGTTGGTGGTTCGGAATCCACTTTAAACTGTAGATCCTGGTCTGTTTAGCCTGAAGTGTTCATAAGATGACCGTAGAGTGACAAACCAAACCAAACCTCTTGCTCACTAGCTGCACGAGTTTCTTCACGAATAGTGTTTTATGTATTTGTTACAGTTTTTCAACAAAATATCCGCAGCTAAATACAGGTTCAATTTGTACCAAAGTTACAGTTTTAACGTTCAAATGCGGTTCTTGCTTGATACAAATGGCCTGAAAACGAATGCTTTTCGAATCACGAATGCAATTAGTGTCTCCGCCAGCATGATTTGCTCTGTTAGCTATGAATCAGACATTTTAATTCCTCGGAAAGAAAAGAAATGGCCGCCATCTGTCCTCTTAACTCACTGAATTCTTAAAGACTTTAATCTGGACATAATTTCTTGCAATCAAGGTTGTGGGACAACACCACATGCCGTCCTCTGATTTCGATATTAAGTTTCGAGATCACGTAGTAATGGATGCTTTTTTCCCACTGGGTAGAATAAAATGTGTTCTGATGGAGAGATTAAGGAACTGTTCTGTGGCAACACTGGTTGCGGTTCTTGCGATTTCGAATAGCATTTCGGCATTAAATTAATCCAGACAGTATTCTAATATCCAAAATTAACTTGCTGAAAAACATCTTTTTCTGGTTACATAAAACTGAATCTCTTATTATAGTTTAACTTGCATGGCAGCAAAATTAAATATGTGTTCTAATGGAGATATTAAGGAACTGTTCTGTGGCAACACTGGTTGCGGTTCTTGCGAT
The DNA here is from genome assembly GCA_021605095.1 of Caerostris extrusa. Taxonomy (NCBI): domain Eukaryota; kingdom Metazoa; phylum Arthropoda; class Arachnida; order Araneae; family Araneidae; genus Caerostris; species Caerostris extrusa. Next base: position 17,620 of record BPLR01017264.1, on the reverse strand, counting down.
TTCGAATAGCATTTCGGCATTAAATTAATACAGGCAGTATTCTAATATCCAGAACTAACTTGCTGAAAAAACATATTTTTTCTGGTTAAATAAAATTGAATCTCTTATTATAGTTGAATTTACATGGGAGCAAAATTAAATATGATTTCTTGTGGTTACTTTTACGGAATAGTGTTTTTACATGAGAAAATTGTACAGAATAGATGGTTTCTGTTATATTTATTTGCTGTTAAAAGTTATTATTGGTTTTAAAATCTTAAATAATCAAAATAATATTTTGTATCTCAGACGTGTGCCAATTATAAGCTTTGATAGCATTTTCTAATTTGCCATTCTCAACTTTTACGAATATTAAGACATTGTTGAAATAAGTGGTGAATATTCTAGAAGTTCGAAGTATTTAATTTTAGGAAATTAATTAAAGGGCTAAATAATCCGGATACAACTATGAAGTTGAATCTTTCAGAAGAAATGTGTAAATTCAATGTAATAAATGATCTAGCAAACTTAATATTTGTTGTCGCTCAGCTTTTGCTTGAATATGGTCTATATTTTGAATACAAATAATCATTTTTTTTTATTTATAATTGCTAACCGGATTTAATTTGTTGTGATAAATGCTATTATTTTGTAATAATAATCTTCAAAGACTATTTGCAAACTTTGTGGATTCGTCTGTCAGATCACGGTAAAAAATTTCACGCATGTAGCAATGTCCAGAATCAGGACCTCTGTCTATCAAAAGGTGCTGTTGCACTCCTATGTTGGTACAGAGCCTGATGGCCGAGTGGCTAGCCCTCTGGCGCTCGATACCACAGTTTTCGGGTTCGAATCCCGGAGGTGCCATGGATGTTTGTAGTGGTTCGGAATCCACTTTAAACTGTAGGTCCCGGTCGGTTTAGCTTAAAAGTGTTCACAAGATGACCGTAGAGCGACAAACGAAACCTACGTTGGTATTTGAATGGTCATTTCAAACAGTCGGAATTTCTATTGTGAATTCTATTTATCGATGAAAAAAAAAATTTTGGGTATGATATCTTAAACCTTTACAATACACGTATATTGGCATATGGCACCAAAAGCAATATGCATGTCCATGAAGAACAACAGCACTTTCCGATAAACTTGTGAACAAGTCTTATGCATAAACATGCGTCTATCCTGTGTGGACTGGACTTATGTTTAATTAGTCATTACTTACACTTTCAACAATTCGACGGATTAATGATCGAATTTTTTTTTTAAAAAATGCGTCGCTGGATTTGAGGGAGGAGGTTTCAATAGCTTCAGGCCGAGGTATCTGCTTTCTGAACAATGGGTTGCCATTAGTATCTATGCCCAATGCAGCAATATTGAAATACGAAACACCTGTAAAGTCGGTCATCGATCTCTTTCGTGTCGCTTGCTGTAACCGACCCGTTAATCAGTGTGTCGACATTGTGGCGTTTTCATTTTGATAGAAGCCTGCATTGTGGAGTACGTTGATGTGGTAACGCATTCTTTGTGATAGACGTATGCATTGTGGAGTGCGTTGATGTGGTAACGCATTCTTTGTGATAGACGTATGCATTATGGAGTGCGTTGATGTGGTAACGCATTCTTTGTGATAGGCGTATGCATTGTGGAGTGCGTTGATGTGGTAACGCATTCTTTGTGATAGACGTGTGCATTGTGGAGTGCGTTGATGTGGTAACGCATTCTTTGTGATAGGCGTGTGCATTGTGGAGTGCGTTGATGTGGTAACGCATTCTTTGTGATAGACGTGTGCATTGTGGAGTGCGTTGATGTGGTAACGCATTCTTTGTGATAGACGTGTGCATTGTGGAGTGCGTTGATGTGGTAACGCATTCTTTGTGATAGACGTGTGCATTGTGGAGTGCGTTGATGTGGTAACGCATTCTTTGTGATAGACGTATGCATTGTGGAGTGCGTTGATGTGGTAACGCATTCTTTGTGATAGACGTATGCATTGTGGAGTGCGTTGATGTGGTAAAGCATTCTTTGTGATAGACGTGAGCATTGTGGAGTGCGTGATGTGGTAACGCATTCATTGTGGGTATGTAACGCATTCTTTGTGATTGTGGAGTGCGTTGGATGTGGTAACGCATTCTTTGTGATAGACGTATGCATTGTGGAGTGCGTTGATGTGGTAACGCATTCTTTGTGAAGACGTATGCATTGTGGAGTGTGTTGATGTGACGCATTCTTTGTGATAGACGTATGCATTGTGGAGTGCGTTGATGTGGTAACGCATTCTTTGTGATAGACGTATGCATTGTGGAGTGCGTTGATGTGGTAAAGCATTCTTTGTGATAGACGTGTGCATTGTGGAGTGCGTTGATGTGGTAACGCATTCTTTGTGATAGGCGTGTGCATTGTGGAGTGCGTTGATGTGGTAACGCATTCTTTGTGATAGACGTATGCATTGTGGAGTGCGTTGATGTGGTAACGCATTCTTTGTGATAGACGTATGCATTATGGGAGTTGTGGAGTGATGTGGTAACGCATTCTTTGTGATGCATTATGGAGTGCGTAGATGTGGTAACGCATTCTTTGTGATAGGCGTATGCATTGTGGAGTGCGTTGATGTGGTAACGCATTCTTTGTGATAGACGTATGCATTATGGAGTGCGTAGATGTGGTAACGCATTCTTTGTGATAGGCGTATGCATTGTGGGGTACGTTGATATGGTAACGCATTCTTTGTGATAGACGTATGCATTGTGGAGTACGTTGATGTGGTAACGCATTCTTTGTGATAGGCGTTTTCATTGTGGAGTACGTTGATGTTGTAATACATTCTTTGTGATAGACGTATGCATTGTGGAGTACGTTGATGTGGTAACGCATTCTTTGTGATAGACGTATGCATTGTGGAGTACGTTGATGTGGTAACGCCTTCTTTGTGATAGACGTATGCATTGTGGAGTACGTTGATGTGGTAACGCATTCTTTGTGATAGGCGTTTGCATTGTGGAGTACGTTGATGTGGTAACGCATTCTTTGTGATAGGCGTTTGCATTGTGGAGTACGTTGATGTGGTAACGCATTCTTTGTGATAGACGTGTGCATTGTGGAGTACGTTGATGTGGTAACGCATTCTTTTGTGATAGACGTATGCATTGTGGAGTACGTTGATGTGGTAACGCATTCTTTGTGATAGACGTGCATTGTGGAGTACGTTGATGTGGTAACGCCTTCTTTGTGACAGGCGTTTGCATTGTGGAGTACGTTGATGTGGTAACGCCTTCTTTGTGATAGGCGTTTGCATTGTGGAGTACGTTGATGTTGTAATACATTCTTTGTGATAGACGTATGCATTGTGGAGTACACGTTGATGTGGTAACGCATTCTTTGTGATAGACGTATGCATTGTGGAGTACGTTGATGTGGTAACGCCTTCTTTGTGATAGGCGTTTGCATTGTGGAGTACGTTGATGTGGTAACGCATTCTTTGTGATAGACGTATGCATTGTAACATACGTCGACGTTGTGACGCAGGCATTGTGGCATACATCGACATTGTGAAGCAGGAATTTCTGAATACATCGACATTGTGAAGCAGGAATTTCTGAATACATCGACATTGTGACACACCAATTGGGCATACATCCACATTGTAACGTATTCGATGTTGCAGACGAATGCATTGTGGCATACTTCGACGTTGTGACGCATGAATTGGGACATCGATGATCACCTCCATCGTGATAGACGCATGTATTGTGGTATATGTCGGTGTTGTAAAACATCCTTTGTGACAGACGCATGCATTGTAGTATACATCGAAGTTGTAACGCATCCATTGTGACAGCCGTATTCAATGTGGCATACTTCGATTAATGGGGCATACACATACATGCTGAAGGAATTTTGAAATTTTTTTTTGATGTAACCGCCTTCTTGCATATAAACACTTAATGTGATTTCTTTTTAAATCATGAATTAAACTATAAGCAACTGTAACATATAATTATATTATATTATATATATAATATATTATAAACATTAATTTATTAAAATATTTATAGTTATATCGACTTTGGATCACACTTGTATAATATCTATACATCAATAATTTTTTAGTTGTTGTATCAATAACATATTCAATTACATTATATGGTCTTCATTTTATGTTTTTGTAACTTTTCAGATTGTAAGAAATTTATTATAAAACTAATGACCGCGTTATAAACTACCTTTAATTCAAATTTGAATTTTTTAATGCTATAAATATCTTAAAATCAACAAAAATCACAACTGAAATAATTTCGTTAACACTTGGTGGCAACTGCGAAGAAAGGTTACGACATGCATGAAATCGCTAATATTAATCAACTTAGCAACAATTAAGTGCCTATGAATTTTTAAATAACAGATCCTGCGTTATCCAGTTTTCATCAAGAGATCTAACAAGGAGAAAAAAATTTCTAACATTGCCCAGAACCGTGTTGTGTTAGTAAGATAAAAGTTAATACAAAAAAGATACTTTTCAATGTATAAAAGATCTAATCAAAAAGTTTCAATCAACGCTCCTTGGGGCCTGATCGTCATGGGGCCCTCTTAGGTCTAATCGATTCAAGACCGGTCCCACTGACAGTCCTGATTTACTACCAATACCCAACCGGAATTTCTTAGTTTGATCCTTCCCTGCGATTGCAACTTCCAATTTTTATTTATTTATTTATTTTTTTTTCACTTTCGGCTTGAAGACAAAAAATTTAATCGGCCATCGACTAAATATTTCATCCTTTATTTTGTTATGATTAAATATAATTATTATTCCATTTTGAAGAAATATGGGCCCGTTTTTTTTTTTAGGGAGGAGTGGAGGGTTTATTGTAAATTCGTCATTTCAAAAGAATGAGCGACAAAAAATTGTTTAATTTATAAAATAGATATTAAATCAAGTTCTTAATAGTGTTAAAATAATTTGATATAAAAGTTTTATTCATTAAAGACAAAAACAAAAGATTCTCAAAAACGTTTTATTCATTAAAAGCAAAAACAAAGGATTCTTAAAAAGTTTTACTCATTAAAAACCAAAATAAAAGGATTATCAAAAAGTTTTATTCATTAAAAGCAAAAACAAACGATTCTTAAAAAAAAAGTTTTACTCATTAAAAGCAAAAACAAAGAATTATCAAAAAAAAATTTTATGCATTAAAAGCAAAAACAAAGGATTCTCAAAAAGCTTTATTCATTAAAAACCAAAATAAAGGATTATCAAAAAGTTTTATTCATTAAAAGCAAAAACAAACGATTCTTAAAAAGTTTTACTCATTAAAAGCAAAAACAATGAATTATCAAAAAAATTTTATACATTAAAAATTTATTCACTAAAAGCAAAAGCAAAGGATTCTCAAAAAAGTTTTATTCATTAAAAGCAAAAACAAAGAATTCTCAAAAAAAAATTATATTCATTAAAAGCAAAAACAAAAGGATTCTCAAAAAAGTTTTATTCATTAAAAAAGAAAAAAACAAAGGATTCTGAAAAAGTTTTATTCACTTAAAAGCAAAAAAGGATTTTTCAAAAAGTTTAATTCTTAGATATTGAATCAAGTTTTTAAACATGAAAAAGAATTCGATGTTATCAAAAAAGATTATCAAAAAGTTTTATTCATTAAAAGCAAAAACAAACGATTCTTAAAAAGTTTTTACTCATTAAAAGCAAAAACAATGAATTATCAAAAAAATTTTATACATTAAAAGCAAAAACAAAGGATTCTCAAAAAAAAAAAGCTTTATTCATTAAAGGATTCTAAAAGTTTTACTCATTAAAAGCAAAAACAAAAAGGATTCTTAAAAAGTTTTATTCATTAAAAGCAAAAACAAAGAATTCTCAAAAAAATTTATTCACTAAAAGCAAAAGCAAAGGGATTATCAAAAAGTTTTATTCATTAAAAGCAAAAACAAACGATTCTTAAAAATGTTTTACTCATTAAAAAACCAAAATAAAGGATTATCAAAAAAAGTTTTATTCATTAAAAGCAAAAACAAACGATTCTTAAAAAGTTTTGCTCATTAAAAGCAAAAACAAAGAATTATCAAAAAAATTTTATACATTATAAGCAAAACAAAGGATTCTCAAAAGCTTTATTCATTAAAGGATTCTAAAAAGTTTCACTCATTAAAAGCAAAAACAAAGGATTCTTAAAAAGTTTTATTCATTAAAAGCAAAAACAAAGAATTCTCAAAAAAATTTATTCACTAAAAAAGCAAAAGCAAAGGATTCTCAAAAAGTTTTATTCATTAAAAGCAAAAACAAAGAATTCTCAAAAAAATTATATTCATTAAAAGCAAAAAACAAAGGATTCTCAAAAAGTTTTATTCATTAAAAGAAAAAAAAAGGATTCTGAAAAAGTTTTATTCACTAAAAGCAAAAAAGGATTCTTCAAAAAAAAAGTTTAATTCTTAGATATTGAATCAAGTTTTTAAACATGAAAAGAATTCGATGTTCGAGTTTTATTCATTAAAAACAAAAAGCAAAGAATTCTCGAAAAAAAAAAAAATTATTTTAAAAAAGCAAACGATTTTATTTTTAATAAACAAAGAATTTTTCAGAAAAGGCTTACCTGTAAAAACAAAATTTTATCTTCTTTTACATTCATGAAAATGTGAATTATAACATCCTGTACTGTTGCTATTATATTGTTTTTAGTAAGAAGTTGCTGATAGCATATAACCGCTATATATAGTTGTTGTTGTTCTAATGCAGCTGGCAAAAAGAGAGACACTTAATCCTTATGCCGCTGCACCGCTCTCATTTAGCATTACAGCGAGTGTAGACAGGGGGCTTGAGTTATCTTGTAGCTTGAAGATATGTTAGGGACGCGGGTAACAAGGCCCCCGCAACGCTCTACTATCCTATTAGATCGGACCTGCGGTTTAATGAGGATTCCGAACCCCTACAAACATCCATGGCACAGCCGGGACTCGAATCTGAAATCTGTAGCTCCGAGCGGCAGAGCGCTAACCACTCGGCCATCAGGCCCCTAGAAAAAATTAAAAGCAGGTTCCACAGGGATTTGAACTCGGATCGCTGAATTTAGAGTCAAAGTGCTAACCATTCGAAAACCATTTTAAATAAATGGGGTTTTTTTTTTTTGTTTTCTTTAATGGGAAATCCAACCTTTTCAAATGTTTCTGTTCACACTGAAGATTTAATTCCACTGCTAAATTTTAATTCCTCGTCTCTTGCTTGAGAAAATCATATAAGTAAAAGTAAACTTAAAATAAAAAACAACCCAAAATAATTTTTGACAACTTTTTTTTTTTCTTTTCAATTCGCGATAGAAATTTAATTAAGTTTCAACTGCTCAGAGTGATTGTCTTTCTTGAAATATATGCATAATCAAAAAATACGTCAAAAATACGTTCTTCCTTCACATACATGAAAACATAAATTATATTATCCTATTATATATTTTTTTTTTCTTTCTAATGCAGCTGGCAAACACAGACAGCGTGGTCTTAGATGCCTTAAGGCAAGTGCTGCACAGGCGTACTCACTTTGTATTACCCAGGGGCGCGTGTAACTTGAAGATAAGCCACGGACGCGGAGTAACAATGCCCCCGCAACGCTCTACGATCCTATTAGACCGGGACCTACTTTTTAAAGTGGATTCGAACCACTACAAACAACTATGGCACCGCCGGGACACGAACCCGAAACCTGTGGTACCGAGCGCCAGAGCGCTAGCCACTCGACCATTCAGGCCCTATGTTTGTTTTTTAAGAACTGCTGACAGCATATAACCGGAATATATAGTTACTGTTGATGTTCTAATGCAGCTGGCAATACAGAAACAGTTAATCTTTATGCCGTAAGCAAGGGTTGCACCGCTGTTACTCATTTAGCACTAGCCAGGGGGCACGTGTAGCTTGAGGAAATGCTACGAACGCGAGTAACACTACCCCCACGACACTATGATTCTATCAGACGGGGACCTATGGTTTAAAAGTGGATTCCGAATCCCTACAAGCATCCATGGCACCGTCGCGACTCGAACCCGTGGCCTGTAGCATCGAGCGCCAGCTACTCGGCCATCAGTCCCCTAGAAAAAAATAAAAACAAATTAGGTATTTGATTCCGGATCGAGAGTCCAAAGTACTAACCATTAACATCATGAAACCCATTTCCCATGCCGGGAATCGAACCCAAGGCCAATTACCAGGGTAAAAGGTAGGAATCCTAACCATTAGACCAAATGGGATACAGTAATAATAGCTTTTTCGAAACTATTATAAATAAATGTTTTATTTTTTCTTTTGTCACTGTTTTCTTTAATAGGAAGCCTTTTCAAATGTTTTTGTCCACATTTAAGATTTAATTCCACAACTAAATTTTAATTCCTCGACTCTTGTTTGAAAAAAATTGAATAAGGGAGAAGTAAACTTAAAAATAAAAACAACCCGAAATAAATTTTGACAGTTTTTCTTTTCTTTTCAATTCGTAATACAAATTTAATTAAGTTTCAACTGCCCAGAGTGATTGTCTTTCTTGAAATATGTGCATAATCAAAAATACGATTTGACAATAATAATAATAAAAATGTTAATGTTTAACCCTAGTTGATGTAACATCCCACCTGCCAGAAGCAATTCGCCAAATCGTTCTTCCTTTCCTGGATGAACTATGCAATATTTTTCGCATGCAGATGTTTTGAAAGGTTCATGTTTGGTGTCATATATGCATCAGATACAGAGAAAAGTTAAAAAATAAATAAATAAAATCCAATAATAAGTTTAAACTGATTTTAAATTAAAAAAAAAATCTAAAATTTTCAGCATTATCTTTATATATATACTAAATGGTTTTGATGACATTTTTGTGTGTGTTTGAATGGGTCCCTGGATGATTTAGATTCCAATTGACCCGGTAGGGGACTGCAATCGTGTTCTTCTGTACGTGTGTCACTGAACTCGTCCTAAACGGCTGGACCAATTTTGATGACATTTTTGTGTCTTTTGAACGGGTACCTGGATTGTTTAGATTCACAATTGCATCTAGTAGATGGAGCTGCAATCGATATATCTTTATATATATATATAAATTCTTCTGTACATGCGTTTGTCTCTGAACTCCTCTAAACGTCTGGACCGATTTTTATGAAGATTTGTGTGTTTGAGTGGGTACCTGAATGCTTAATTCACAATTGAACTCGGTAGGTGGCGCTTCAATCGATATATCTTTATATTTATATAATTCTCTGAACACCTCCTAAAATGGCTGGACCGATTTTGATGACATTTTTGTGTGTCTTTGAATGGGTCCCTGGATGATTTAGATTCCCAATTGACCCGGTAGGGGAGCTGTAATCGTGTTCTTCTGTGCGTGTCGAGTTCTTCTGTACAACAGTTTAGATTCCCAATTGGACCCGGCAGGCGGCACTGCAATCGATATATCTTTATACAAATAATCGTTTTTGTACACGTGTTTCTCACTAAACTCCTCTAAATGGCTGGACCGATTTTTGATGAAATTTTTTTGTGTGTGTGTGTTTGAGTGAATCCCTGGATGTTTTATATTCCCAATTGGATCCGGTTGATGTCACTTCAATCGAGTTCTTCTGTACAACAGCTTAGATTCCCAATTGGAACTGTAGGTGGCGCTGCAATCGATATATCTTTATACAAATAATCCTTTCGCACATGTGTTTGTCACTGAACTCCTCTAAATGGCTGGACCGATTTTGATGAAATTTTTGTGTGTGTGTGTGTTTGAGTGAATCCCTGGATGTTTTAAATTCCCAATTGGATCCGGTTGGTGTCACTTCAATCGAGTTTTTCTGTACGTGTCGAGTTCTTCTGTACAACAGTTTAGATTTCCAATTGGAACCGGTAGGTGACACTGCAATCGATATATCTTTATACAAATAATTCTTCTGTACATGTGTTTGTCACTGAACTCCTCTAAAAGGCTGGACCGATTTTGATGAAATTTGTGTGTGTGTGTGTGTGTGTGTTTGAGTCCTGGATGTTTTATATTCCCACTGGATCCGGTTGGTGACACTTCAATCGAGTTCTTCTGACGTGCCGAGTTCTTCTGTACAACAGTTTAGATTTCCAATTGGAACTGTAGGTGACACTGCAATCGATATATCTTTATACAAATAATTCTTCTGTACATGTGTTTGTCACTGAACTCCTCTAAAAGGCTGGGCCGATTTTGATGAAATTTTGTGTGTGTGTGTGTGTGTGTTTGAGTGAGTCCCTGGATGTTTTATATTCCCAATTGGATCCGGTTGGTGTCACTTCAATCGAGTTCTTCTGTACAACAGTTTAAATTCCCAATTGAACTGTAGGTGACACTGCAATCGATATATCTTTATACAAATAATTCTTCTGTACATGTGTTTGTCACTGAACTCCTCCTAAACGGTGGACCGATTTTTATGAAATTTTTTGTGTGTGTTTGAGTAAGTCCCTGGATGGTTTAAATTCACAATTGGACCCTCTAGGTGGCGCTGAAATCGAGTTCTTCTGTGCGTGTGTTTGTCACTGAACTCCTCTTAAACGGCTGGACCGATTTTAATGACATTTTTGTGTGTGTGTTTGAGTGGGTCTCAGGAAAGTTAGATTCACAATTGCACTCGGTAATTGGGGCTGCAATCGATATATCTTTTATACATAAATTTTCAGTACATGTGCTTGTTTACTGAATTCCACCCAAACGATTTGACCGATTTTGATGAAAAGGCTTTGTGTGGTTGAGTGGGGCACTGAATAGTTTAGATTCACAATTTGACTCGATAGGTGGGGCTGCAATCGGGTTCTTCTGTGTTTGCCATTGAACTCTTCTTCCTAAACGGCTTAAATAAAAACACCCTTCCTACTTTTCGTATATCGACATGAATTTCTCTGAGAGCATCAAAACATTTTCTTAAAGCTAACCATTATTAGCATTTAGATACCATCTGTAAAACTACAAAAAATAATAATAATAAATAAATAAATAAGGATCCTTTTCACAGAGATTCACGTTAACCATTTTCAAAAACTATTCATAAAACCACATAAAGCCTCGGTACTTTTTCTCGGGCCAGCAAAAACTTCAACTCATAAAAGATGGAGTTTTTTTTTTTTTTTGTTTTTTAAATTAGTTTTATATTTAGAAAATTCAATTGAAACTTACGAATCGCCATTAATGTTTTCCAGTTACAATTTAATGTTTTCATTATCTTTTAAATGATGTGAGCATCTTTTAATTAATTCTGGAATTGTGAGCATCAACTTTTATATTATGTAAAGAATAAATAAGATTCCAATCAATAAAAAAAAACCTCCCCTCAAAATAATGCAATAAATTAAATAAAACACATTTTTACTTTTCGAATATCAACATGTTTTTCTCTGGAGAGCAGCAAAATATTTTTTAAAGCTAGCCATAATTATCATTTAGATACTATCTGTAAAACTACAAAATTATAAGAATAAATAAATAAGAATCATTTTCCAATAAGAAAGAATCTGTCCTCAGTATAAATAAGAATCCGTCCCTCAGAATAAGTAAGAATCCGTCCTCAGACTAAATAAGAATCCGTACCTCAATAAATAAGAATCCGTCCCTCAATAAATAAGAATCCGTCCCTCAGAATAATGAAATTAATAAAACACCTTTCGTACCTTTTCGAATATCAACGTGTTTTTCTCTGGAGAGCACCAGGACATTTTTTTAAAGCTAGCCATAATTACCATTTAGATACTGTCTGTAAAACTCCAAAATAATAACAACAAATAAATAAATAAATAAGAATCCTTTTCACCAAGATTCACGTCAGCCATTATCAAAAACTATTCATAAACCACACAACGACTCGGTACCTTTTCTCATGCCAGCAAAACTCCAACTCGTAAAAGATGGAGGATTTTTTTGTAAAATAAGTTTTATATTTAGAAAATTCAATTGAAAATTACGACTCGGCCACTAATATTTTCAAACTACAATCTAATATTTTCATTAAATTGTAATTAGATTGTAATTAGATTGTAATTTTATCTTTAGAATAATGTGAGCAATTTTTAATTAATTCTGGAATTGTGTGCATCAACTTTTTATATTATGAAAAGAATAAAGGAGATTCCACTAAGTAAATATAATAAAAAAACCTTCGAACATCCTCTTAAAATAATGAAATAAATTAAATAAAACTCCTCTCTTACTTTTCGAATATCAACATGTTTTTCTCTGGAGAGCACCAAAACGTTTTTAAAGCTAGCCATAATTATCATTTAGATACTATCTAAAAACTACAAAATAATAAATAAATAAATAAGAATCCTTTTCACAGAGATTCACGTTAACCATTTTCAAAAACTATTCATAAACCACACAAAGACTCGGTACCTTTCTCAGGCCAGCAAAACTTCAACTCGTAAAAGGTGTTTTTTTAAAAAATAAGTTTAATATTTAGAAAATTCAATTGAAACTTACGAATCAGCCACTAATATTTTGAATTTTTTTTTTTGTTCTAATGCAGCTGGCAAGCACTTAGACAATTGCCTTGGATACGTTAAGGCAAGGGCTACACTGACGTTACTCACTTAGCACTACCCAGGAGGTACGTGTAGCTTGAAGATAAGCTAAGCACGCGGCGTAACAATACCTCCGCAACACTCTACGATCATGTTAGTCCGGGACGTACGTTTTAAAATGGATTCCGACCCACTATAAACATTCATTGCACCGCCGGGAGTCGAACCCGAAACCTGTGGTAACGTGCGCCAGTCATTCAGGCCCATATATATATATTTATTTATTTTAAAATTACAATTTAATATTTTCATTTTCTTTTAGATAATGTGAGCAATTTTAATGAAGTCTTGAATTGTGTGCATCAACACTTTATAATATAAAAGAATAAATGAGAATAAAATAACAAACCTCCCAATAAATAGTACAAACCTCCCCCAAAATAATGCAATAAATTAAATAAAACACCCTTTCTACTTTTCGAATATCAACATGTTTTCTCTGGAGAGCACCAAACCATTTTATTTAAAACTAGCCGTAATTATCATTTACATACGATCTGTAGAACTCCAAAATAATAATAATAATAATAATAAATAAATAAATAAATAAAAAGAATCCTTTTCACCAAGATTCACGTTAACCATTATCAAAAACTATTCATAAACCACACAAAAAGACCTCGGTACCTTTTTCGCCAGCAAAACTTCCAACTCGTAAAAGATGGTTTTTTTTTTTTTTTTTTTTTTTTGTAAAGATATCATCTGTAAATCTTTGGCACAAAAGGGAACATTTATCTTTTTCTTTTCTGAGGAAAGGTCTTGTTGATTCGGAAATGTGGATTTTCAGCAGAGGACTACACCCTCTGAAGCTTTTTCAGTTGCCACCTTCAGTTAACAGTTATTATTTTTTTTTTTCCTTTCTTAACTGCGACCACCTGCTTTGCTCAGGCTCAGTCTGCGTACAGACATGCTCAGGTAATTGTTGGGAGACGAAAATGTAGAGTCACCTCCTCTGAGTAAATGGCCGAAATTGCTGATGATTAAAATTTAAAAATTGCAGTTGCATTTGGGATTTCGGACTTTGTTTTGCGTATGTGAAAGTTGGTACTGTATTGCTTTCAGTTGTCCTGAATCATTTAGAAAACTTTATCCGCTAAGATTCTGTTTTAATATACTTCTGAGCCCAAAAAGTTAGACCAATTTTTTTTTTTTTTGCAAAAACTGTTTATTTATTCTTTCAAATTTATTTCATCGCCTACAAAGTAATCCTCTCCGGACACAATGCATTTCGTTAATTGATACTCCATAGACAGAACACTGTTATAGAGCTTTTATATTGTGTCATATCTGTTTGCATTTTCTGTATTGTACACCTTTCATTTCTCTGCGTCGGTTGATTATATATTATCTCATATTATTTATCTATCCCAGGTCAAAATGTATTCACGTAATTACATAATTGGATGTTTCTTTTAATTTCGATTGCCATTATTTTTACCACCTCATCCTTTTAACTTTTAACTAACTTATATTTTTATGGAGCAAAGTAAAGTATAGAAGGCAACTCATTTTGACAAAAAAGTGTTCAAGTAGACACTGTATCAAAAAACGAGGAGACTCGATGTGTTTGTGATGTTCGGCATCATGCTTCTTTTTTATTCATTGATTTCTTGTTCCGCATAGTATGTCACGTTGCTAGTCCAAACAAGTGGGGCCTGATGGCCGAGTGGCTATCGCTCTAGCGCTCGATATCCCTGCTTTGCCCATGGGTGTTGTAGTGGTTCGAATCCACTTTAAACCGTAGGTCCCGGTCTAACAGGATCGTAGAGCGTTGCGAGGGCATTGTCACCCGCGTCTGTAGCTTATCTTCAAGCTACAGGCACCTCCCTGAGTGCTAAGGGAGGTGATTGCCAGCTGTATTAGAACGAAAGGAATATTCCGTCTGTTAAATACATATTGCCAACCTTTGAAAGAAAAGTGCAACGGACTATTTTTGGTGGTATCAATGACATTGGAAATGGGCGAAGAACAATCTTGAACTTTACAAACTTTTTAGAGATATTGACATTCTAAAATTAATGAACCTGAACAGAATGAGATGGGCCGGTCATCTCATGAGAATGAAAAGTGATGGAGCTGCTTTGAAGGTTTTCAATGTAACCCCTTTTGGACAGCGACCAAAGGAAGACCGAGAAAGAGATGGATCGACTCTGATTTTAATATTAAGATCAGAAACTGGAGGTCCACGGCCAAAAGAAGAACAGCCTGGCTGGATCTTTTAAAGAAGAGCCAAGGCCCTGTAACAGGCAATAGAGCCGGTTATGATGATGAAATGCATAATGCGACATAACATTTTTATATGAAAACACAGTAGTATCTAGTTGTTAGTCCGAACAAAAATATTTTTTCAATCTGCTTAATATTGAGAAGAACTCAGAAAATCTCACCATGCGGGTGCCACAGTACCATTTTGTCGCCAAATAACTCTTTCTACGGTGACCTTGTGTTTGGGAAGAAAAAAACGAATCGCATCCCAGACCTTGGTGGGTGTCACAGAAAAACACGGGGGAAAGGCTAAAGGAGGAAAATAAATAACAGTTCTGTCTTTGCGGTTTTCTTTTCTTTTTCTTTCTTTTCTTTTTTCTATCGGCGCTGACCTATTCGGAAGGTTGGTTTCAGCAGAGCACCTACGTGATTCATTCAGAACGCTTCTGGTCGCTCGGTGGCGTATGTGCTGCTGGATGTCTTTCGGATGGCGTCTGAGATAAGCGCAGATATCTCTCGGGTGTTTAACGAAAGGCTTGGCGATGTAGGTGGCAGTGTGTGTTCTTTGCAGATGTTGTGTAACGAAACAATAAAAGAGTTTTTTTGCATGCCTATACAGACAAAACAAACTATGCATCACACGATAGAGTTTTAAAATAAGCGCGCCAACTTCAAACGACACTTTGACTTGGCGTGACAGGAAATAACAGTTTTTATTTTTTATTTTTGAGGTTGTTGTGTAACGAAACAATAAAGAGTTTTGCATGGCAGACATACAGACATTTGCTATACAGACAAAACAAACTATGCATCACACGATAGAGTTTTTAAAATATGCATGCCAACTTCAAATGACACTTTGCCATAGCATCTAGACAGGTAATAGCAGTAGTTTTTAAAATATTTTTGCGGACGTTGTGTAACGAAACAATAAAGAGTTTTGCATGGCTATACACACAAAACAAACTATACTGATAAATAGGCTGCACCTTTGTTGTTTCTTATTCCACTTGGTCTGTAGTAATATCTAGACGAAGTCCAGGAACACTTGGGTTTTCATGGAACGGGGGGAGGGGGTCGCAGCTTCTGTTTTGATGGCGCACCCGTAGGTAGAGGTCTGACTTGGCTTCGTACCTGCTGGTGCTCCATCACAGCAGAAGCTACATTCCCATTCCCTCCTTCCCTAAGAACACACGGATTTTTGGACTTGGACTATATGTTGCTGTCTACGAAGTGGAATAAGAAACAAACAAACAAACAGGTTAAAGGCTTTTAATACTTAAAACATTTTAATCTTTTACACGCAATTTTTAAATTTTTTTTTTTCTATTTCAAAACTGTTATTCCTGTTAAACTTTCAGCCTGATGGCCAATTAGCTAGCGATCTGACTTCAGGTTCGAATCATGGCCTTGGTATGGATGTTTGTTGGTGATTCAGAATCCACCTTAAGCTGTAGGACCTGGTCTACTTAGCTAAAACGTGCACTAAATGACCGTAGAGCGACAAACCAAACCTGTTAAACTTCTCACGTTTAAGTAATTAACACATGCGACTTTTAATGTATTTATGACCTTCGCTATTATTGTCTAAATGTAGTCAACCTTTATTCAATTACATATATCTAATCCTTTTCGATTTGTCGCTGCACTGCCATTTTTTGCACACTTTGGGCTAATCATAGTGGACCTACAATTTAGAGTGGATTCAGAACCGCTAACAAGCACCCGTGCCACTGCCTGCATTAGAACTTAAAGCTTGTGGTACCAAAGGTTAGAGTGCTAGCCAATTGGCCATCAAGCCACGGTGTGATTATATGAGTTCTTTATCTTTTTTGCGCCGAAAATACCGATGCAAATTATACGAGATCCTTTATTTCCTTCCTTATCCATATATCCATGTCACCGCCTGGATTCGAACCTGATACCTGTGGTACCAAAGACAAGAGCGCTAGCCAATTGGCCATCAATTCGCTTAACCCAGTTCACGAGAAATAACTTTTCAAAGTGAAAATCATTGGGAAGACTATTTTTAACACATCCCAGAATCATATTCAGCAAATTATTATTATGTGTAAATTTATTTACCATAATGGAAGCATTCAATCTTTTCATTCTTTTGAGTTTTTAATTCCACACCAGTTTAAATTCCACAGTAAAATCATGTGAGTTTCGATAACCTGGAGGAATGAAAGTTTTTTAGAACATTCGTCTCCCTAACTGAATATAAGGATACGCTGTTACAAAAATGTTCCTTAAGGAGACCCGGCGGTCTAGCGCTCGTAAATTCGACGAGTTTTCATGATTTTTTTAATGAAAACAATGAACAATGTTATTCAAACTTTATAGATATATTAAATCACTTTAATACTACTGAGTCCAAAAAACTGAGACCAATTTTCAATTTAAAGATCCCGGGGCTTATGCAATTACAATTTTTTTTTTTTTTTTTCTTTTTTAGGTTGCTGGGACTGTCTTTGACATCTGTGTGAAATTTCACGTCAAAATATTCATTAGTGTTCGAATTACGCTCGGCTTAGTGGAGAGCTAAAACCGATTCCGACGATTTTTGAAATGACTGAATTAATTGAGCAAGAACTTGCATTCATCATTGAACTTGATTCAAAGAACTTGCATTTTCTTTGCGGAAACGTATGGAATGTTGCAGAAGGCATTCGGTGAGAATTCCTATATCGGAAAGAAATGTTTACAAGTGGTATAAACAATTCAAAGAAGGCAGAGAACGCGTTGAAGACGAAGAGCTTCAAACCATCAAACCATCGATCAACATTCAAACCATCGATTTACAATTAGTGACCTTGCTGAGAATGTTGGAATTTCAAAAGGGTTGGTCAATTCCATTTTAGGCCTCAAATGCATG